>JACGAQ010002271.1:0-43554 GCA_014119065.1 Orius insidiosus | reverse complement strand
ATACACGGTAGTCAATTTGTACTTTTAGCAGGTACGAAAAAATAATACCGGGATTAGCGGCAGTCAATTTGTGTACGCCCAAAAATACAGAAATGAAATGAAATGAGTAATAATGACGTATGAATAAACGATTTAATTTTAATCTCGGTTGAGAAAGCAGTTGACAACGATATATTTTTTTAGATTTTCAAAAGTGAAGGAGCCGACGATTGTCTGATAAAATATTATTACAAACCGAAAAAATTCAGTAGCTGCTCTATTACTAAATTAGAATGTGTGGAACACGTCCAGAAAACCATAGGCGTTTACCATAGGCGTACCATTACCATAGGCGGATTTACCAATCGCATAGAGGTAACCATCGATAGCACCACAGAACAACAAAACCCCAGAAAGATATTCCTTACGGGAGAGTTCTAAATCGAAAAATAGTTATACGTCTGACTCACTTGAGTGCGCGGTGGGCATCAAAACGCTCCGCGAGTGCGACCTCGAACGTTCCCCACCCCCTTGGAAGTTGCCACACCATGGCAAAGAGGGGAAGTGGCAAATAGGGGTAGGGGAGAAGTGCCCGGATGCCGACCGGCCGACGGATCCGTGAAGGAAGATTTTGTTTTTTCTTTCCCACACCCTTCTGAACTACTGAACTCTATTTCCCGACTCACCCCGCCTTTACTCGCCCGTTTATTTTTTTTTTTTTCTACGATTTTTAAGAAACACACCTACTTTTCTTAACGAATTCTAAAATATATCGATAATTTTTAAATTACATATCTTATAAAAATAACTTACAGTATTATTATTTAGACGTTTTTTTTTTTACATTTGAGTTTTATTATTATTATTATATATAATTTAACATTTTGACGTGTTGATGCACTAAGCCACCAGCAGTGGCTTTTGGCAAGCCAAGATTGCAAGATGTCAAAACTCAAAATGCAACCCCGGCCAGTATCCAGGATCACCATCGCGGAGGTAGCCACGCAGCGATCCCCCCACCCTCCCTCCTTAACACTATTTTTGGTTTATACCTACTTTATTTAGATATAATATATTATGTAGGTAATAATTAATTAATGTATATCAATTTTTTAAAAATGACACAGATGCGTGCATACATATATTATTATGCACATAATATATTCGGGTATTTGTGGGTAATATGGTGGCTTAGTGGGTACCTACATCAACATGTTACACGATCAAAGTTAACATTTTTTAGAATTAATTCAACAAAAAAAAAAATAAATAAAATATAAATACCTACAAAAAATAGTGAATGTTTCCAATAAAAAATAATATGTAGCTACTATTGGTATCTATTGGTTTTGTAACTTTTTAATTTTGTCTTCCCAGAACTATGGCTATGTTTCTATTAAGATTTTTGCATTCTTTAAATAATTTTGTTCTTATTAGTAAAAAACAATGCCACATGGAAGGGCCACCCAATAAAAAGAAAGTTAAATTATGGTTAAATTGGATATTACACTAATAATTCTTTAAACTTTTTTATAGATTTCGTTATTTCATGAGTTGTGTTTTAAAAAATCTTAAAAAACTTTTTATTTAAATTTTACCCATATTGTTCTGGTTCCAAGTTAGAGTGGCAACATTGCTCTCAATTAGAAACCGTCGATGACTTTGAATTTTTTTACCATTCTTCCACGTCATGTTCTTACCTTCCACGTTGTGTTTAATGGGTATACCTGCTACGTGTTGTCCCGCGTTGAGTTCGGGCTAGTAGGGCTCTTGGCTTGCCTGAGGGCGTTTCACAGTTACGTGGAAACTGCGCGTGAAACGAGCTAAATTGAGGGATGGAAATCGAACCATTTCTCAAGGGATCACAGAAATTACGGATCAGTGATTAGTCTGGGTCCGTTTCCCAGATGCATTTAGTGCGAATGCAAAGCCCTTTTATGAGGAATTTTCCGAAAAGAGGGTTGAGGTGGCAGAGCCAGTGGAGCCAGCGCATTGCGAACCTTAGGGGATTTGACATGTAAATTCAAAAAAAAAAAAAAAAAAAAAAAAAAAAAAAAAAAAAAAAAAAAAAAGGGGGGGGGGCGCAACCCGACTTAGGTTTAAGTATCTTTTGTGTTTTGAGATGTTTTGATTGTTGTTGTCTTGATGTTTTTGAGGTGTTTTGATTTTTCTTTTGGATTTTTCGTAGAAATAATAGAAGTTATGGGTCTTAGTATACTTTAAAAAGGATTTTATGGGTTTTCATATTATAAATTTTTTTTTCCGTTCAAATTGATAAAATGTTTACTGAAGTAAGTTATTGTTTACAAACAACGGTTGGTGACACGGAAAAAAATTTCCGGGGTAGCTAGGTGGGAATGAAGAAATTAAACAAAATTCTGCGCCCTGGTACGATATTCATGAGGAGGAAGCACAGGCGACCACACAGGTTCGTACATTTACCAATTCAGTTATCTAATTTTAATGATTTTACTTTGTAGATTCTGTTTCTCCTTTTTGTTTAATTTAATTTCAACTTTTATCATGCGATTCTATAAGATGAATTCGTTATTATTATTTTGCCTGTCCCTCCTTTTTGTTCAAATAAATTCGACCTTGCATAACTATAAGTTACAAACGTCATCTATAAATACGCAAATAAACGCCCTCAGCATTAAATTAAATACCCATTCAAATTCGCTACAAAATCACACCTTGCTCCTCATAATCTACTAGTTTACGTAAATTTAGGGTTTCAGTGCAAGTTTTTTTTTTTTTAAATTAAAATAGACCGAAAGTACGACCTGTGTTTAAGTTAGGCTAATTGCATGTTGCTTAGAATTAATGTCCTTTTTTAAAATTTATTTTGTATTTGGTAGATGTTTTTTTTTTGTAATAATCGGTATTAGAATTAATGTCCTTTTTTTAATTTCTTTTGTATTTGGTAGATGTTTTTTTTTGTTGTAATAATTGGTATTTTTTTTTGTTCTTGTAATAATTGGTATTGTTCTAGTTCACCTTAGGTAGTTAATGGAGAATTTAATCTAGGATTATAACCAGTGGTCATCTCCGAGACTCAGCAATCCTTCGATCTCTGGGATTCCGCGAAATCGGATTCAACATTCCACACTTCCTCACCATCGACATGTCTCTTCTTCTTCTTTGGTTCCTTGCGCGGGGGTCGTACAGACTGATACTCGTCACAGCCGGAGTGCTTCAAGGGCTGCTCTGCCCCATACTACCCGCTTCAGCTCCCCAGGTAAACCGGATCGCGGTTCGTCCGCGCAGATGGTTCTACCCGAAGGGGAGGAGTTCACAAGATCCGCGCTACCGCCTGAACTCCTATACACTGGGAATGACGGACGACGAGGAGGGCCCGCAAATACCGGATCTGCTGCCGGACAACGCGTATGATGAGCCAAGGATCTCCCAACGAAATTCCATCCGTCGCTTTTGTCGCCTACAAAAACTGGGAGAATGGCTCAACTCGTCCGCGTCGGACGACAAAAAAAAAAAAACATCGAGGTCGCCCGGCAGGAAGAAGCAGCAGAAAAGAAGATGTCGGCGGATTTTTCGGAAGAGCCGGCAATGGTTCAACCCGGGGGCTCCGGACTCGCAATCGGAATCATTTCCTTCGGATTTCTGGTTCGATACGTCGGACTCCGGGGAGGACAACTCATCGTACCGGCCGCCGATTTTGCCTTTGCGACGTCGTGAAAGTTTCCCATGGACGATATCGGGTGTGGATAGGACCATACGTATGCCGTAAATCGCGAGTGGGTGAAGGACCTGATGTACTTACCACTGTGTTATAACCTTTAAGTCCTGATTATTTTTTTTGTGTGTGTTAGTTGTAGTATTTTTGTGTAAGGAAGGGTTTTCGATGTTTTGATTGTCGTTGTTTGACCTGGGATGAGCTGTTAAGGTCGGACGAGTTCGTTAATGGCTGAAATCGGACCAGCGATTCACCTACTTTACTTAGGGCTTAAAAGACAAAATTGGCATTTTCTATTGAAATCCTAGTCCTTTTGCAAAAAAAAACTTTAAGACCTCTGCGAGGGCGTGTAAAAAATTAATTAAAGCAGGTTTGGACGAGCCAGGCGCAAAATATTGAACTAGCTAAACTTTAAAAAAAATTTGAATTTATACCGGGAAATTATTAATATTTTATTAATAAAATTATCAGATGTTTTTCTAGGGGCTCAGTGGCGAAATTTTTCTTATATCATCATTTTTATAACATAATTATATATTTTGTGTTTATACATTTTAATTTTAATCATGAAAAGAAATCTACCTTTTATTCCCTGCTACCGCAGGGTCATTTTTTTCATCTGGCAAATTCTTGAACGGTAGTTTTTAATGTCCCTTTTGGCGGCTGAGTTTAACTTCGACGATTCGTAAGTCAACTTTCGACGTACTGAAGAAGTTTTTGAAGGTATATTATTTGAAGCAGAAGGCATTTTGACTGTCTCTATTACCCAAGGAGAACCGTGAATAGATTTTGTGACACTACCCGGAGAACGTTGGATTTCGGGAGTGGTTAAGACCAACTCATTTGATGGCTTGATATTCGCAGGTCCTTCGTACACTTTGAAAACATTTCGTGGACAGAACTGAGGAGTAGCGGGGGCTTGTGCTGGACTTGTGCACGATTCTGAATAGGGAGTAGGAAGGGCGTTAGGTTTCAGGCGTCCGCTATGTTGATAGATATCGGACTCTACAAAATGGGAGCTACATAAAATACGGCGATGTAACGATTTTGGAGAGATATCAATTAAGTGTACATTACCGCTATTTACGATCCACTCTCTATGGCGTTTAGGATCATTAGGAAACTTGAAGAAGGACAGTTCTGGGTTGCTTCTTTTGGATTTTCCGCACTTGTAATATTGGCACTTATTGCCTGACATAGTGTCTAATGAATTTAAAAAACTACCATAAAAGTTTTATGTCACTTATTTAGTAAAAAAAGAAGCAAAAACTAATACTAAAATAACTAATAAACTATAACGCAAGGAACAAAAACGCAAAAAGATGAATAAATAATACTAAAATAACGAATTAAAATAACCACTTAACTAAAACGCACAACGGGATAAATAATTTTTTTTTTTTTCACTTCTTACGGAGAGTTCTAACTTCAGACTAAAAGAAAATATAATTTTCCCCCACCTAACATTTTAAAAAAAATTCCGCCAGGACATGGTTCTGTGTGGGTTTTAACAAAGCCGCGCCGCCTCCCTATTCTTTTGTCCGAGGACGTAGGACGCCGAAGAACCATAGCAACCCCCTTCGTGACCCAGTTTGGCTACTCTCAAATCTCATGTCTTAGTCGACATCGTGGTCAACATGGCAGTTGGAAAATAATGGAAACGATCAACAGGCTTTCAAAAGCAAACTGTATTTTAATATTCCATTGAGAACATTCAGTCCACCCAACGCATCCCTCAATGTTATCAAACATCGGAATTTCTTTATTTCCCATCGTAAATTGGTAATTTTACTTAGGTAGTTAGTCTATGGAGTCTATTAGCACCAGTAGAGCACTTTAATAATTGGTTTCGGTTTTCCAATTCTCAAAAAATTGAAATTTACCGTGTATTATTTAATCAAGGATTTTGAATTATGAATTTTCGAATTAAAGGAGGTAAGAAAGTACAGTAGACTCCCGATTATCCGCGGTAATGGCTGGCACGGCCACCGCGGATAAGCCAATTTCGCGGATAATCCGCAAATGCAAAGGTCAACTCAAAAATAAGTTAAAAAGGTTTATTTACAATACAATGCAGGTTATGTACGAAGGTTTTCGGAACTGCCGGGAGAGGAAAATGAAGCGGGAAGGAGATAGGGGTGTGGGGAGTTCACAAAATTCTAATTCAATTCATTTCTAGCAAGTTTACACGGCTGGCACAATTGAGGAAAAAACAATCTTTGTTATGCCTCCTAATATCTAACTTTTCAAATGATAAAAATTTAAAAAAAAGACCAAAAAAAAAGACCCAATAAGACCAAAAAAAGACCGCGGATGATCCGCCGCACAGTGGTCCAAAATCGTCAAAAAGCGCTCAAAACTGAATATTGAGCTAGGAAATTGGGATTACATTATTAATATTCATATTAATAATGTTTATTATTAATAATAAACATAATTATTATTAATAATAAACATAATTTATAATAATTTACAATGTTTATTAATAATTTATAATTTATTTATAATTTTTAATAATGTTTATTATTAATAATAAACATAATTAATAATAATTTACAATAATTTATTAATATTAATTAATATGCTTTCGAATATCTGCCATTCTGGAATTAGAAGACGAAGCTCAACTTCTCCTAGAGCAGGTTTCCTCTATCCAGGAGCGGGAAGATGAAGAAAATGGATAATGTCCTCGTTCGTTGATATTCGAAAGCATATTAATTAATATTAATAAATTATTATTAATAAATATTAGATCGAGATTAAAACATCCAGAGGATTAAAGGTTGCGACTTATATTTTGATATCGCTGTTGACAAATATGAAGAACACATTAATTCGTATTTTCCAAATTTGCCTTTATTGCCAACAAGGTCGCAGGTGGTCGCACCTAATTCTTTTTAGGATTCGTTCTATACATGTTCCCAAAAAGCCTGAGCTTAATAATAAAGAGACTCAAAGAGGCACAAGAAATGTATGGAGGAACGAATCTCGTATTTATAACCTGATAAATATATTGATGGTTCATTGAGTATAAATTTATTTCTGACGTACAACATGACTTAAAATGAATAGGTACTGGTGGTTCTGCATCATATAAGAATAATAAAAGCCTTCATTTCTAAAAATGGTAATCAAAGAAAAAAAATTATACTTCAATTTTGTACGGCTGTCCTTGATTAATAAAAACCAAAAATGCAAATTTCAAATTTTTTATTTTCTTTATTTATTTATTTATTTCTTCGTTACACGTTACGGGCCTGGCCCAAATTGTGCATATACAATATAATTACTAAATAGATAATAAAATTTTACAATAATTTAAAAAATAATAAAAATTTACAATAATTTAAAGACTTTAAACAAATAAGAAAAAATAAAAAACTATAGCTACCCAAAAAACACAACAATATAAAATATATAAATAAGACATGGTAATCAGGACGGAGGCAAATGAGAGGATCACAGTTTAGATAGGAAATGAGCCATTACATTACGCTTAACTTGTGGAAGAGTATCATTAAAGAGGTCAATATCTATAGTTTTTGCAAGAGTGTTAAAAATTCTTAAAGAGTTCGAGAAGGTTAGATAACGACCATAATTGGATCGGTGGTGAGGCTCATAAAACAGATTATTTTGACGGGTGTTTCGACCAGGTATCCTGAAAAGTATGAGTTCTAGCAGACCAGGACAATTTATTTGGTTATTCAAGAGTTTCCAAAGGAAGCAGACCAACAAATATGTAATTCTAGGGGTGGACGGGAGGATGTGATATCGAAGCTGCCATTCATTGATTGGCTTTGACGGAAAAGGATCTCCACGTTCGAGGAAGACAAAAAACTTGATGGCGAATTTTTGAACCTGATCTAGTCTGTGATAGTGACACTGGTGGTAAGGAGTCCACACAATAGAGCAGTAGTCCATAATGCTTTGGACGTACCCAAAGTAAAGTGAACGGACAACACTTTTAAAATCTGACGTTGAGCGTCTTATAAATCCTACCATCCTATAAGATCGAGAGATGACGTCCTGGATGTGGTCACAAAAACTAAGTTTCTCATCAAACAAGATACCCAAGTCCCGGACACTTGACACTCTAGGCACCAGGTTACCGGCGATTGAGTAGTCATAGTTAAGGTTTGATCTTTTCTTTGTAAATGTTATGACCATACATTTTTTATACTCCACTGTGAGACCATTTATGGAGCACCACGATGAAAATTCCTCAAGGACACTACCAAGAATAGCGCAATCGGAGGGGGAATTGATACTTTTAAATAGCTTTACATCATCGGCGAAGGCCAGTAGTTCTGCCTCTTGACAACACGAGAAAACATCATTAAAATAAATATTGAACAAAAGGGGGCCAAGATGAGACCCTTGGGGGACCCCAGAAGTTACATGCAATTCCTTAGACTTATAGTCTCGAAAGACAACATTGGAGGTCCTATTTTTAAGATAGGAATCAAACCAATCGAGAAGCCTACCATTTACCCCTATGCAGTACAATTTAAATAGCAGCCGCTGGTGGTCCACTGAATCAAAAGCTTTGGCCAAGTCAGTGTAAACCGCATCAACCTGGGAGCCAGCTTCTATGTTAGATATGAGATACTCCCTGAAAAGCAATAAATTTGTGGAAGTTGATTTGCCCTGGACAAAACCGTGCTGTCTATCACTTAATAAGTTATTTAGATGAATGGAAATTTGGTCGGTAACAATGGATTCAAGGACCTTTGGGATAGCCGAAAGTTTTGCAATTGGCCGATAATTCACAACGTTAGATCTATCACCTTTTTTGTGAACCGGAATGATGTGACTAGATTTCCAAATTGATGGTATTAACCCTGCAGAAAAGGATTTTTTGAAGAGAATTTGTAGGGGCACAACTAAGTTAGAGGCACAGTTTCTAAGTACCAATGCAGGAACAAGGTCTGGGCCAGGTGACCCATTAAAGTCTAATGTACTTAACTTATCTAATATCACAGCATCTGAAATATCACAAGAAGAGAGATCGTAATCAAGAGGAATATATTGGAAGGGAACGAATGGGTGCTGAAGTGGAACACGGAAGCTTGATTGAAAGAAATCAGCGAAGGCATCAGCAACCACAGAATCATCAGAGAGAACAACACCGTTAGGACCAAACAGAGCCTTGGGATAGCCATCTTGTTTTTTCTTTGAATTAGTAAACGACCAGATTTGCTTGATGTCCATATTTATTCGATCTTCAGCTGAAGAAATGAAGGTGTCATAATCAGCCTTAATTGACAATTTGGACTCAGCCCTGAGAGATGAAAATTTGTTATAATGATCAGAATTCTTGGACTTAATGTAGGTATTGTAGGCACGATTCTTTCTATTTAACAAATTCACTGTCTCCCTCGAGAACCAAGGTGGAAAACGATTGGACGGAAATATTTTCTTGATGGGGACACAATCTTCAAATAACCTGTATAGATAGAATGGAGTGAAATATTTCAGTTGCATTTTCAAGGTTACACAAATCAAGAAAAGACCAATCAATCGATGACAACTGATCATTAAGCAAAGAGAAATTGCATTTGTGGAAATTCCATTTCTTACCAGATTGGGCAGACCCATAAAGTCTTAAAGGAGCCAAGAAGGAACAGCTAATACCAAGTGCTGGATGGAACACATCTTCCGGTACAAACGGCATAGGGTCATGTGTGATTGAAACAGCATCAATATTTGAAAAAATAAAGTCTAGAATTCTACCCTGCGAGTTCGGTACTGAGTTCAGCTGATTGATGGCCAATGTATTCAACCAATTGGATAAGGAAAGCTCAGCAATTTTACCTCCAGAGTAAACATTGAAGTCTCCTGCAACAAGGCAATTAATGTCAGGGTAAAGAGAAAAAACATACTCAAAGTTTTGGAAGAAACCATCATATACTGTTCCCACGGAATTGGTAGGAATATAATAACCACCTAAAATGAAATTGAAGCCATTGGAAGATACTTTTACCCAAACATCCTCAAGATTCGAAACGGGTGGTAATATTCTTTTAACAATGTAGCTAGTTTTAATAGCAATCAAAACTCCTCCACCATCCAACCTGGCACTATTGGTCGAAGAACGATCTTGTCTGAAAACATTATAGTTAGTATTGAACAGTTCAGAAGAGAATACAGTGTCATTTAACCATGTTTCGGATAATATAATGGCATCATAATGGGTAGAAAGAGAACTTAAAAAGAACTGATTGGTTTTAGAGCGTAGACCTCTAGTATTTTGATAATAAACAGAAAAGTGAGAGGTTTTATCATAGCGAATTGACTGAAAAGTATGAGATCCGTTGGTTATCACAGGGGTTACAGAAGGCACAACATTAACAAAGCCCAAAGAACTCAAGCCGTCAGTGGCGGCAGGTTGCCTAAAAAATGGCAGTTTTCAGATACAGCAAAATATTCTAGACTGCCAACAACACATTCACGGCGTTCATTTAAAGAGCGAATTTTGTTAATTACATCAAGACTTATGACATATCTCCCTGTTCGAGTAAAACCCTGCTCGGAACCCATAATAAAATTAGGTTGCATGAAGTCCAACTTTATGTAATTCACATTTGAAAATCTATCATTTATTCGTTCCAGAAATTGATTAAACTTGTAGATTGTCTTATTTACGATAGACCAGGACGGCAACTGGTAATTATAAGGGATTCCAAGCAATATCAAATTAGTATACACACAAGTGTTTGAAATAAATTTATGAAGATTCACTTTTAACTTTCTAACCTGATTAAATACAATGTCATTGTAACCTGAACACAACACTACGAAATCACTTGAATTGTAATTACTTAAATCGACGTTGGATGTAGTGTCATAGAAAAATTTTCCAGATGAAACCTTCGAGGAAATTTCATGTGGTAAAAGAGCCTTACCAAGGGAGTTAGCTAATCCCGCCGCGAATTGGTCCCCAATAACAAGGAGTTTTGGGCGCAGTCGAGGAGATGGATGAGGCGGAGAATCAAGAAATCGTTCGATAATCGTGGTAATTGATGATGGAGTACCATACGTAGAGGATCCAGAAGCATTCTGACGAGGTGTTGAAGACAAGGGAGTAGCTGTATCATCAGATAGTTCGTTAGGCATGCTGGGAGAAGACAAGATACTATAGGAAGGAGATCCAGAACGGTACCGACGAGGTATTTGAAATAAGTGCTTACTGGCAGCACCTTAAGCCCTGAAACTCAAGAAATACTACTCTTAGAAGGTGATAAATACAATTCACTATTCAAATGGCCAAAAAAACAAAGATGAAAAATCCAAGTTTTGAGCGCTTTTTGACGATTTTGGACCACTGCGCGCCGGCGGATAATCGAGAGTCTACTGTATCCTACTAGTATTGCGCTCTACAGCCATATCCAAAAAGTAATGATAACTTGTGTCGAACTCGTATCCTTATCTAAGAATCCAAATACCGTGTCGCACTCTACATAGCGCTTCCAAAAGCTCAGCAAAACCAATTTATAAAATTTAACCTACCATTATCATTCTTGGGTTTTGTTGTTCTGTGATTACAAGCTAAAAAATACTAATACGAGTATTATTTGGTACAATATGAAAAGTTTTAGGTAACTTGATTTACATTACAAGAAGGACAGTATATTACTTGGTGATCCCCACAAATATGGGTGGAACACTTTGCGCAGGTTGTTTTTGTCATTCTACGTTTCTTATAATCACATAAGCGACAGTGGCTTCTTTTAGCATTTGGTTTGGGCTGATTTGGGTTGTTCATTGTTGTCAATGTTGTTTGCTCCGATTGACGTAACATCCCTGATATAGTTTGTTTTGTTGAAGTGTGCTGTCCAGGTATGTTCATTCGAACAGGAAGCCATTCTTGCATTAGATCGTCAGCTAGTTTCAGTAGAAAGTCTAGCCTTGTCATTGGTTTTTTATTCCCAGAGCTTTTGAATACGTTTTGGCAGTATATAACATAGCTATTGATAGTCGCTATATTTAGCATGTTGTAAAAGAACGCTAAAGGCCACCTTTTCGTTTTTCTTATCATATTCGATTTATGGCAGAGCTGGTCGAAGGTATCTATTGCACCTTTGGTTTCGTTATAGTTGAGGATCATTTCTGGTTTTCTATTATGTTCAGAGATAGAGTCATCGTCGTGAAGAGTTGAAATCAGACAAACCAATTTGTTTTTTTTTTGGTTTGTAAGATACAGCTGTCATATCGTTGTCGAACAAAAACAATGAAGTATTTTCTTTTCGCTTCTGAAAATTTATGTCAACGAAGTCCTGTGGAAGTTCTTTTTTATTTTTCCTAATCGTACCAAGCGCAGTTAATTTGAATTCGTTTTTTAGTTTTCTGAATAAAGGTGTGCTTGTAAACCAATTGTCTACAGTCAGGTTTCGATGGGATCCTTTTATACTTTGAACTAATTGCTCTACAAAGTATTCTGCCGCTGGTTTTCCTGCTGGTGAAGACCCTTTTCCTAGATAAGGCAGAGCATCCAGCATATATTTCGAACTGTTATCGCACATCATTATAATTTTCATATTATACTTATCGGGTTTTGATGGCAAATACATTCGGAAAAGACAACGCCCCCGAAATGGCACAAGCTGCTCGTCAATCGTTACGTATGATCCAGGTTTGTAATATTTTTTGCAATTAGAAATTAAAACATCCCAAATTTCTATTGTTAAGAGTGGCTGCGGAGAATCAGATGTTCAGGAAGTTGGGTTTTCAGCCAAAGGCAATAATACAGGTTCAAAACTTTATTTTAGCACGACGTTTCGGAGGTATTTTCCTCCTTCTTCAAGGTGAGAAACGTCTGAAACAATTACATTACGAATACATTACATGTTTTACAGGTTTTCCAAAAAAAGATTCAATATTTATGTGGTTTAGACATGTTATAAATAAAAGAGTTTTTATTGATTCTTACGTTTAAAATGATGTCTGATCCTTTGTCATAAGGTAAATTTTTAAGAATTTCGTACATAAAATGAAAAAAATCCAAATTTTAAAGTGAAAATATTCTGGCGTGGGAGCGATGATAAAGCATAAAATAAGAAGGGAGATGGTCCCTGTCGGCGGGAATAGGCGTATAGACTCGATGATACGCGGCGATAAAGACTAACGTAGTTGTGACGTCATAAATCGAGTAATATGGGGTTGTAACATCTGCTAATCCCTGCAGTTTCAGTTTTGAAGTTTACTGCATCATTTTCGTGTTTTTTTATTACGACTGCCTCCCAGAATTTTCGCCGGCTGTCGTTTTTTTCCATTTTGACAATATTCACGTTGTCAAAGTCGAAGGTATGGTTGAATTTGAGGCAGTGGTCCACTAGAGCGCTTTCATTCTTCTGCCTGTCACAGTTGTATTTATGCTGGTACATCCTGCGGTGTAAATACTGATTACTTTCGCCAAAATATTTTTTTCCGCAATCATTACAAGTTAATTCATAGATACAGCCAGAAGTTTTTTCTTTGGGAGTTTTGTCTTTAAGTTTGGAATACAGAATGCTACCTAGGGTGTTGGTGTTCCTAAATGCCACTTTTGTGGAGGGAATTTTATTGACAATGAATTTCCTTATATTGTCTGAGAGATGCTTAATATAAGGAAATACACAAAATTTATCGCCTGGAGGCGCAACAGTGGTATTCTTGTTCTCCCAAAAATTCTTATCATTCATACATTTATTAATTAGGGTTCTGGGGTAACAATTATTGCTAAGGATGTCTCGGATCAGTTTTTTGTCATCATTGGTTATTACATCATTAGTTAAGTTGAAAACTCTATTTATTAAGTTTTTAATGATGTTGATTTTTTGGCAGTAAGGTTGAGCTGACTTGAAATTTATCAAACGGTTGGATGCGATTTTTTGAGTACCAATTGATTTTTATAGAGTTATCGGGTCTTCGAGTGATGGTAGTGTCAAGAAAATTGATTTTGTTATCGACTTCTTCCTCAAAGGTGAACGAGAGATTTGGATGAAAATCGTTAAACGTTGAAACGATTTCTTGGATTTTGTCGTTTGGTACACATGTTAATATGTCGTCAACATAAAGGTACAAAAAAACGGGGTTAAAGTTGAGTTTACTTAATGACAAATCGACTAATTTACCCATGAGCAGGTCCGCGAAGATTGGACTGAGGGGGCTCCCCATCGCGCATCCTGAGATTTGTTTATAGCATATGTCGTTGTAAGTGAAATATCCGGCAGAACTACAGAATTCTACTAGATTAATAAAATCATTTTCTGGGATTTTAGTATGAGGGCTTAAGAGATGCCATTTTTCTTTAATTATTTTAATTACCTCATCGACCGGGATGTTAGTAAACAATGAGGCGACATCTAGCGAGATCAGCTTGAAGTTGTGAGGGATGTTTAAGAGACAGATTTTCTCTTTGAAATCAGAGGAACTGTTCACACTGTATTTATTCTCAGTTCTTAAATTATTGAGTATATTAACAATATATTTGGACACTTTATATGTGGGCGCACCAATGAAACTAACGATCGGGCGTAAGGGGTTGTTCGGCTTGTGAATCTTGGGGAGGCCATATATTTTGGGCGCTACACCATTGTAACATCTAAGTTTAAAACCATCAAATTTAGATATATACTCATTATTTTGAAGAGTAGAAAGGAGTATATTGGCTTATTCTGAATTTCATTTGTTAAGTCTTTTTTGCATTTCTTATATGTGTCGCTGTCTGCTAATAAGGACTCCATTTTGTTTTTGTAATCGTTTACATTCATAATGACGGTTTTGTTTCCTTTATCAGATGTGGTTACCACTAAATCCGAGTTATTACTAAAGAATTCTTTAGTTGACTTTATATTTTGATTCATAATTGATTGCTCTTTACTCGATGTTATGGGATTTTTCATCTTATTTTTAAAATTCAACAAAATGTTACTAATTCCTGCTTTTAAGTGGTCTCTAGTATTGTCTTCTTGTAAGGAATTAGTGAAACGATCAGTTTCAGCCAAAAAATCAACATAATGTACAAATTTTGGTTTGGTAGGGACGCTAAATTTCGGTCCGAGGGCTAACAGATTGAGAGAAGTTTTGTCTACTTCAGTATCGGTAAGATTGATGACCCAATTTTCAGGGACTTTGATGACATTTACAAAATTTTCTTTGATTAATTTGTCTAATTTTTTCTGGGTCCTGCGCGTTTTGTCAAGTTTCATCTTATCAATTGTAGTTTTCTGTTTTACTTTAAAAGCCTGAATGATATGGTCCGGTAGTTTTTGAGTGACCATGGCCTCGCATTGCTGTACTTTACTTTGATAGTATGATACTTGCGCAAAAGCTGTTCTAATATCTAGATTGAGAATGTGTTTTTTGGTTTTATTATAGATTTTCTCTAGATCAATAAGATATTTTCTATCACTTTTTGGTAAATTTTGTCTTTCAATTTTGAATCTATTACAAATGTAATTTGGAAAAACCTGGTTTTGTCGACATTTAATAAGAAACTCTTGTTTGGTTTCGGCTCCCACTAGTTTCGGTTGGTGGTCGCCCATGTCTTCAAGGTGTTCGCGGTGTCTTGGTCGTAGTCGCTCGCAATCGTTCGGAAGAAACTCGTGGTCATCATGCCAGACTGGATGTGTCGTTGTTCACCCAATTTATTTTTATTGTTAAGAGTGGCTGCGGAGAATCAGATGTTCAGGAAGTTGGGTTTTTCAGCCAAAGGCAATAATACAGGTTCAAAACTTTATTTTAGCACGACGTTTCGGAGGTATTTCCTCCTTCTTCAAGGTGAGAAACGTCTGAAACAATTACATTACGAATACATTACATGTTTTACAGGTTTTCCAAAAAAGATTCAATATTTATGTGGTTTAGACATGTTATAAATAAAAGAGTTTTTATTGATTCTTACGTTTAAAATGATGTCTGATCCTTTGTCATAAGGTAAATTTTTAAGAATTTCGTACATAAAATGAAAAAAATCCAAATTTTAAAGTGAAAATATTCTGGCGTGGGAGCGATGATAAAGCATAAAATAAGAAGGGAGATGGTCCCTGTCGGCGGGAATAGGCGTATAGACTCGATGATACGCGGCGATAAAGACTAACGTAGTTGTGACGTCATAAATCGAGTAATATGGGGTTGTAACATCTGCTAATCCCTGCAGTTTCAGTTTTGAAGTTTACTGCATCATTTTCGTGTTTTTTTATTACGACTGCCTCCCAGAATTTTCGCCGGCTGTCGTTTTTTTCCATTTTGACAATATTCACGTTGTCAAAGTCGAAGGTATGGTTGAATTTGAGGCAGTGGTCCACTAGAGCGCTTTCATTCTTCTGCCTGTCACAGTTGTATTTATGCTGGTACATCCTGCGGTGTAAATACTGATTACTTTCGCCAAAATATTTTTTTCCGCAATCATTACAAGTTAATTCATAGATACAGCCAGAAGTTTTTTCTTTGGGAGTTTTGTCTTTAAGTTTGGAATACAGAATGCTACCTAGGGTGTTGGTGTTCCTAAATGCCACTTTTGTGGAGGGAATTTTATTGACAATGAATTTCCTTATATTGTCTGAGAGATGCTTAATATAAGGAAATACACAAAATTTATCGCCTGGAGGCGCAACAGTGGTATTCTTGTTCTCCCAAAAATTCTTATCATTCATACATTTATTAATTAGGGTTCTGGGGTAACAATTATTGCTAAGGATGTCTCGGATCAGTTTTTTGTCATCATTGGTTATTACATCATTAGTTAAGTTGAAAACTCTATTTATTAAGTTTTTAATGATGTTGATTTTTTGGCAGTAAGGTTGAGCTGACTTGAAATTTATCAAACGGTTGGATGCGATATTTTTGAGTACCAATTGATTTTTATAGAGTTATCGGGTCTTCGAGTGATGGTAGTGTCAAGAAAATTGATTTTGTTATCGACTTCTTCCTCAAAGGTGAACGAGAGATTTGGATGAAAATCCCAAATTTCCCTTACGGGAGCAAATTTATCCTGACGATCTCTGGTGGTTCTGTCATCGAATCTTAGGCAATTGGTCAGGAATTCGTATCTGACCTTAGAAAAAGCGGCCAAGTACTCTTTACCACATCGTGTTGAAAATAGTAATCTTGTGGGCAAGTGGTTGTTGTTCATTGCACCACCGTATATGAGGATGCCCAGAAAAGCATTTAATTCTAACCTGGATACATCGGAAAAGGTACGCCTGTTTTTTGATTTATATTTCTCTCGTTGAATCTTTATTTCCATGTTTGTATAGTGAAGAATTAAGTTTATTATTTCGTCGGCAAAGAGGAGTGTGAAATTGGTGAGCACATCTTCACTGTAAGTAGTTTCGGCTGTAGGGCCTGGGCGGACGTGAACAACGTTAATTGTTTTGGTTTTTGATGATTTAGCTTTTATAGGCTTAGTACTCCACATAGTGCCATCTTTTCCAATCATTTGATGTCCAATATTGAATAAGGATCCGGAATTTCCATCGATTTCTTGCTTTCTTTCTTGCTTGTCACCTTTTGACATTTTTCTTTTCTTTTGCGGTGCTTCTACAGGATGTTCTCTCGAGATATTGGTTATAAGAGTTTCAATAACTTCGTCATCAATAATTTCGTCTGCCTCCGATGCACTGTCGCTGCTGTCTAAATCTTGGGTTTCTAATTCGTCTTCAAAATCAGAACACTGTGAAGAAATGCAATCTGATTCTTCACCTTCAAGTTCCTTCATAATTTGCAAAAGTTTATTTGGATCAGTATAGCGCTCCATTGTCTAAAATAAAATAAAAACGAAAACAATAATATTACGATCGGCATTAATTACTAAAGCTTCGTCGAAACGACGAATAATTAATCGCCTTGCATTACTAATCCTTCGTCGAAGTGACGAAGAAAAATTTACGTACATTACTAAACGTTCGTCGAATCGACGAGCATGATTTCAAATTTACTTACCGAGTTCAAGGACGGGAGGGGCGAAGAGTCCGACACAAAGGTCACATTGAAACTAACACTCTGCTTGAGGAATAGGTGGAGTGGGGGCTCGAAAAAACTACCCCATCGGCCGCTGCATCAAGGGGATGGGTCTTCGTCGAAACGACGAAGATCAGTAGATTAGGGTAGAATCATACTTAGTTATACACAGTTGTTACAAGATAAAATAAACTTTATGGTTGGTCATGCAATTATCCTAGTTGGCTGAACATTCTTTCCGTGTGGTTTATGTATAAATCTAGGACTGTCATCTCAGATTGCTAAATTTAATAAAAACAACAAAAATTATAGCAAATACTTCCCAAAAAAAATTATGCCCTGAGGATGTTTCCGAAACAAGTAGGCACAAAAATAAAAAATTATTTTAAAGACACGCCCTAGATTTATCCATAAATCCACATTAAATATGAGAAAAAATGAATTAAATGATGAAAATCCAAGTTTTAAAATAGTTTTTCTTCAGAACGAAGACTTAAAAATTATTTAAAAAATAAATAATTGACGTTCATACCCTTCCACTTTTCTAACACTTCTTTTACAATTTTTTCACTTTTTTCGTCAGTCATCTGTACGAGGAATTCCTAAAAAAAATAAAATGTTGATGAAAAATGCAAGTGTTAAAAATTTGCTCTGGCAATGAAACAACTAATAAGTCAACAACTAATAACTAGGCAAGTAACTACTAATAAGTAAGGAGGACCACAACCCTGATAAAAATACAAGAGAGAAAAAAAAAAAAAAAAAAAAAAAAAAAAAAAAAAAAAAAAAAAAAAAAAAAAAAAAAAAAAAAAAAAACTAATGTCGAATTTGAGCTGATCATCGTTTCTGTTCCTAGCACGGAACAAACTTTCAAAGTTTCAACCCGTAAAAACCATGTACTCGGGCAGTCTTTATTGAATATTGGCAACGTAACATTTATATGTTGTTGTTGTTGCTGCATGTTCGAAAAAAAAAAAACGTTTAAAGAAAAAACGTACGAAAAAAAATCGATAATTAAAATGTTGTCAAGACGTTAAAGATGTAAGCGAATGAATAAAACTTACGTTCTTACGAAGGGGCCACCAAATGGTAGAATATATTTCGTATGAACTAAAATGAGTTGAGCAATTCGTATGAATTATATCTTAATACTAAAAACTGATATCAGGGAAATATCATTTTTACAATTATTATGGGTTTTTTTTGTGAGGGAGAGAGAATGAAAAAAACGGATATTCCACTACCGGTTTCGGCGTAATACGCCTCATCAGGTGGACTATTTCCTTATTTTTCACTCTCATCTCATTTTCTACTTCATTCTCTCTCCCTCACAAAAAAAAACCCATAAAAAAACTGATATATAAAACATGGACGGGAAACTCCTAAATTCGACGTTTCAGAAGGCGTACTTCAAGGGGAAACTTTAAGTCCCGACCTTTTTAACATCTATATAAGTGACATTGAAAGATACTTAATCAATGAAGGGTGCCGAATGGTCAGTCTCGATGAAATGAATGGGATTATCTGTCTGGCTTACGCTGACGATCTGGTACTTGTTGCAGACACCAAACCTGAACTGCAAAAAATTCTTAACGACCTTCAAAAGTATTGCTCTGCGAACAAGCTACAGGTTAATACTTCCAAGACCAAAATAATGGTTTTTAAACGTGGCAGTCGAGACAGAGAGTACTCGTTTAGGTTCGATGGCGAAAAATTGGAAATTTTGAAAACGTACAAGTATCTTGGTATCACATTCTCCTCTTCTGGAATATTCTTGAATGCAACGAGGGAAATGACAAGGAAAGCACAAAATGCGACCAGCACTGTCATATCCTTGTTGGCAAACTCAAAATCACACTCTTGGGAAACTAGATTACAGCTATACAATACGATAATAACTAATACCCTTCTTTATGCCGCCCCCGTTTGGTCACTTAGGTATATTGACAACATAGAAATCGCTCAAGTTCAATTTTTTAAAAGGCTTCTCAATCTACCCAAATCTACTCCAAACTATGCTATACGACTCGAAACTGGTACGCAGAAGCTGACATCTAAAGTAGTCAAGCTGATGCTGAACTGGCTCTGTAAGGTTCTTCTCATGCCCAGCTCCAGACTTCCTCGAATTTGTTACAATAGGCAATATGAACTTGATCAATCTGGTATAAGAAACCCTGCTTACAACTGGGCCACGCAGTGCAAAAATCTCTTTCTCGAATTTGGCTTTGACGACATCTGGAACTCTCGGGACAACTTTGCACATGTTTTTCTTGAGTGTGGTGCGTATAGTTTTATACGCCCATCTCACTTCACTGGCGACATAAGTCTACTTTTGTCCAATCAGACCCCGAGAAGCTTAAAAGAGGTACATCGGTTTCTGGCCTCGGCCATGTTAATAAGGTCGTTTATCCTCTCGGAGTCTGATCTACCTTAAAGTCAAATTTTATTTTCTCTTTTTCTTTATGAGGTTCATTTTCATTTTTTACTAAACAGTTTAATTTATTTTATTTTTTGTATAGTGCTTATAGCTTTTTTTTTATAAGTAATACCTATTTTTGTATAATACCCGGACTCCATTTGTATAGGGAAAGATGGCCCTTAAAAAAAAAAAAAAAAAAAAAAAAAGAAAAAACATATGGTAGCGAAACCGCTACAGTGCAGTTTAAAATGAGTTCACGGAATAACAAAAGATTAGTAGTTGTGGACCTGCCTGTGGAACAAATTCACGTTGACTAGAATTGAAATAGTAACGAAAATGACTAGATAAACGATCAGTGACAACGGACTCAAGTAGTTTGGGAATAGCCGACAGCTTGGAATTTGGACGGTAATTAAGTAATTTGGATCTATCCCATTTCTTATGTACTGGAATAATGCTACTGGTCTTCCATAATTCGGGAACTATGTTTAAAGCTTTTAAATATAATAAATCTTTTAAAAATAATAAATAGAGGTAACATTAAACTATTAGCACATTCTTTTAAAGGTGGCTTTACACCGGCCGAGCATCGTTCGAGAACGCTGTTCAAGAACAGATGCTCGGTTGCTGTAAACACTTCGAGTGTTCGCGAATGCTGTTCTTGAACGTTCAAGAGCGTTCCGTCGCTTGTCGGTAAAGTTGCGAATCATCAAAGGGATTCGTGTTCGTGGCGCGTTCGGTGTGAACGGCTTCGAGAACAACACGAACGCGATAGTAAAGAGTATTTCCGCTTCGTTTTTTTAGCGACCTCCACAGAACAACAAAACCCAAGAATGATAATGGTAGGTTAAATTTTATAAATTGGTTTTGCTGAGCTAATCAACTTCTAGTCAGCTTTGCTAGGGAGAGAAAAAAAAACTAATTTTGTTAAAATTAAGAAGTTAACACTCAGAAATTCGTACCTAGAAAAAACAAAATTGTTTTTTAAAGATATTTCTCTAAACTGAATTTTCACTCAATTAAATTTTATTTCGAAATAGATCATATGTTTCATATGTTAGAGAAAAAACAAAAAAACAAAAAACAAGAGGGACTGGTATATTGCAAACTTTCTTGATGTTTTCTGAACACCCTTTCAAATTACCCACATTTTTGGGAAATTTTTTGATTTTCTAACTTTCCGCACTTAATTCCTGGCCATTTTTCTCCCCATCATTAGCCAAACAAAAACGAACAGTAGAAAAATTGTGCCCAAATAAGAGATTAAAAAAAATTTTAAAAACAGCAAAATCGGTTAACCTTTTCAATGGAGGTTGATTTGATTACTTTGGATGATTTCTCGAGAGGATATTTTGTACTCGGTACCTTATCAACTTCAACACTCTCCTAAAAATAGTAATAGAATAAAAGAGAAAATTAAATGGGGAAAACAAAATCTGATCCCAAGTAGGATTGGAAACCACCCACTTAGCCTATCCGCATTAACCAACAAGCTATTTTTTTAGTTTAATTTTCTCTTTTCCTAATTTACTCAGTTAAACATTGTTAATATCCCCTTGGGTTTAACCCTGATATCTATAAGAAAGTAAAATTCTTCCATAATAGCACTAAAACAGGAATGAGAGGGAAAAATACATAAATATTCGGGACAAGCAATAATAAAAAGTAGTTATCAATGATTTTCTGACCTTTTTGATGCTTTCTGATACCCCTTGGGAAACGTCTTCGGACGATTTTTTATGTGGGGAGGTTTTCAAATTGGGTTGTTGGTCGATGTTCTCTTTAGCGTTTAGGTCGACGTTCTCTTTGGTGTTTTGGCCTATTTTTGCTTTAGCGTTTTGGTAGATGTTCTCTTTAGCATTAACCTGCAAAAATTGAAAAGATTAAACAATCATATTTCAATCAAAATTATCTTTCGTACCGTGCTTTCCAAAGCCCGAGGAAAAACATCATCGTTTGGATATTGCATCTTGGAGCTTATTTCTTCATCATTCTAATAAAACAAAAAAGTAATAAATTAGGCACATAATTCACAATAAGAACCTGTAAAGACGCCACAGGACTATCCATGGATTGTTCGCTTGGGTTTAATTCGGTTTCCATTAACTTAACATCTTCATCATTTGGTGCTTTACGTTGGTCCTGTTGAAGTTAACAAATGAGTTGACTTTAAGCTTTTATTTGAAATAAACGAAACCTTTTTCTTTTTGTCTTCTGCTTTTGTGGCTTTTCCAAGGACGATTCCAAAGACTTTTTCAACTTCTTTTTGTCAGCTTTTTTAGATAAGTTGTACTCTTCTGGATCGATAAATTTCAAAAGTTCATCAACATCTTCAGCAATGTCTCCTCTATAGCCCTCAATAGTTTCGGACTGAACTGAAGTTTCATGGTTTTTATTCTGAAAAAATGATGAGCAATAGTAAGCAGAAAAGGTGAACTTACATTTCGGATTCTATCACGCTTTGACTTAAGCTCGGCAAAAGTTAATTTTTTTAATTTATTTTTACAACTGGAAATGTGCTTTTCCCATTCTCTTTTGCTGAAATGAGGAGCCTGACAATGTGGAGCCTGACAATGAGAAGCCTGACATTGAGCAGCCTGACAATGAGGAGCTTGACACTGAGAAGATTGATGCTGAGAAGTTTGAGGTATTGGAAGTGGGTCAATACCATTCACTTCATCCTCTTCCAGTTCTCCTGGTTCATCTTCCTCCGCAAACTCATTGCCCTCGGTTAACTTTGTAACTTCATTCTTTAGAAGCTGAACTTTTTTGAACACGACATCCATCGCTTCCTTTTTTCTCAAAACTTCCTCCTGCAAAATCACATTCAAATTGCTCGATTATAAACAAAATATGAACCACCTCTAGAAAATTAAAATGGTTACATTTATTTTGTGCAAAAACATTCCTATTCTAAAATTTACATCTATGATAAAAATTGAAATAGAATAGATATGTTCATATTATGATTTTAATTCGAAGACATACCGGAGAATCAGATGATTGGATCCATGAATTATAGAGATTGTTGGAGATTTCGAAAAGCAAGCTACGTGATAATCGTTTATTAATCGTTTCCTGAAATATAAAATTAAACAAATAACAGAACGTAAACTCTTTGTAGTATATAAATCATCGTTATATACTGAAAAATAGAAACTGCGAAATATAAAGCCTCGTCCACAAGAGCATTAGAGGCAAAATGAGCATTTTTTTGGGTGGAAAATTCGGCAGTCTGGATGCCATTTGTGTTGGTTTGCCACTATGTTGGCACATCAATAGCAAACTTGTTAAACTCGGCACAGCATGGATTGCGTTCGCATCAACACAAAGAATTCAGACAAGCCCAACAGATAGACAGGATAGATCGGAGCAAACAAGGGGGGGACCGAACAAGTGACTCCCAAATTCTCATTCCCCTTAAATGCTCTAATGTGGACGCGGCTTAACAAATGAATATTAAAATTGAAATTTAATCTGTAAATTTAGTCACCTCATTGTGAAGACCTTCATGATAAAAACTGTTCAAGAAGCAGTTAAACCTTTCTGCAAAAATAAGTCAAAATTTAATTACGAACAAACTGAAATAAAAGTTCTTCAATGTTCAGCATATGTAATAAATACTAGCCTAAGCTATCCTCCACAAACTCACAGGCGAACTCATGGATTGATAAAGATCAAAAGTTGTTTGGACCAAGAAGATATATTTCCAAAAACCAGTTATCGAGGGTATTGCAACAATAGCCAGTGCCGTCCTTAGAGATTTCGCTCCCTCGAGCTAATTCCTGAAGCCCCCCCCCCCCTTTTTCGAAACACTTAAGAAAGATTCCGTCGAAATCGAATTGATCATAAAGACCATTCATAGATTTTCTATTCCTACACAAACGCTCTCCTAAAAAACCTTTCTTGAAGAGTATTCCAGTAAATTTCCTCAGAAGGTTAATAATAATTTAAAAAACGGTTTTGAATGAAATATTAACTTTCCCAAAAAGAAGTTATTACTAAGAGGGCGCGACGCTTCAAAGTCAAGCAATTTTTTTTTTTTGGTTGGAGTGTTTTGGTTAGCGCGGGGCGCTCTTTTTGGCTTGCTACCTGAAGTTGGCACTGGCCTACTATACCTTTTAAGTTCCTCTATGTAGAATAAAAATTAAAATTACTCACCTTTGTAGCCAAGAACCTTATGAACAGTGAACTTGCGTTGCTTTTCAGTACCTTCATTGTCCTAATTAAAAAAAATTACATATATCATTGTAAGCAAAAATATAAAATCATATATGTATTACTTTTATCGGGGTCCTTTGCACTTGATACAATGTACTTTCACTCATCATATAGTCTATAAGGCCGAGCTCGAAATTGCCAAATTCAATTAAAGTGACTGATTCAGGGGATGAAGGCGCTATGTCAATGGGACTTTCATTTGGTCCGTCTACGGTGGTGTACTCCTCATTATTGATGACGTTTTCTTCAGGCGGCTTGTCTAGAATGACAAAAAACACATCATCCTCGTTTTCCACGTTAGAGTCGACGACGTCAACAATCTCGACTTCCATACCTTCTTCACTGATCGTTTCAGTTATCTCCTCCATATTGATTTCTGCAGAAAAGAACAAAAATAAATAAATAAATAAATAAAATAAAAATTAAACATTTCTCTCGGTCTTGATTTTTGCTAGGGACGCAGGCGATGAAAGCGTTTCACTCTTTTACCCCTTTTATTAATATAATTTTTTTTGTTTAAATTAATATTATTTAATTTTTGGGGAAAAAAGTTGTAAAAAGGCAAAATCGTTGAAGAATCAACAGTTAACCCCTTCATTTTTTAAAATCTTGGAATAAGCTCATTTTCGGATAGCTTCAAGTTTTAATTATACAATAATTAAAAAAGTATTTAATTAAACGTTCATTTTATTTTATTAATCATGGAGAAATGAGATGTGTGAAACCGGAGTTCTTCTTAACTTGAAGAGTTCGCATCTTAGAACCGGGGTAAAATACACGCTGAAGACTTGAACGTAATTTTCTCTTCATTTATTAATTTTTATCATGCTTTTAATCTTAAATGTTCTCAAGCCTCAAGAAATCAAAAAAAGCTAAATGAAAAACAAGAGAATAGTGAAAAAACAGAGCGTTCCGAGTTTGGAAACAAGAAAATGGCTCACGAAGACTTACCGTATGAATGTATCTAACGGAAAAATAGCAATCAATCGATGATTTTAATTAAAAGACAAATTTTAATTAAAAACTTTGAAACTGTAAAAGAAAAAATATATTAAATAAATAAAGAATTTCAAAGATTACGAATGTATCCGTTTGTCGTGAACTCAGGTAACCAAAGTAAACGGCGTGCCGCGTGGAGGGCATAACGACAAATGAACGAGAATAAAGGAAACTACAAGGCTAAATGACGTCACAAAATTGCTGCTAAGACTCGTAAAATTTCCCTGCTTGGTTGGCAAACATGTTATATTTCTCCTCATTGGCACGTACAGTTCTTCAAGTTTTACAAAAATCATATTTTTATTATTTATACTAAAACATCCTTTAAAGGAGGACGTTGGTGACCCCAATTTACTCGACAACTTCATCGCCTGATGAAACTGATCCAGGGTGTACGCACTGATAGACGGGGGGTGTTATTTTTCAGAGGGGGAAAGCTTAGTTCCGTTACGATGGCACCGGGCGCGCTAATGTCGATTCTTTTAGATGGCCCTCCCGTAATTTTTTTACAGTTTTTCTTTTATGACGACGCAATTTGTTTTTCAAGTTTTAGATATTATTTTCGTTATTATTCTAACGTAAAAAAATATATTATGAACTTTTATATGAAATAATTAGTACTCATGGGTCTAATTCAAAAAAATGTTGGCTAACTTGTGAAGTGCGTTAGAAGCATTGAGGGTTAGTTTACAATTGCGTGAGAATTGCTAATTTGATCGTTGCTCCTTGTCAATCAATATTATATTATTTGTCTCTGCTTTTAATTTATTAAAATGAGTTGTAAACGTGGCCATCGATGTTGTGTGCCCGGTTGTTGCACGAAAGGTGCAGTCGGTGTAGTGTGCAGATCATTTCCTAGAGATGAAAATGTAAGATTCCCAATAAGGAAAAGAAGCCCCATGGCCTATAAACTGTAAATATTAAAACCATTAATAAAATTGTGCATTTTAATGTTATAGACTCGTAAAATATGGATCCAACGTGTTGGAAACAACAAACTGTTGGCACCTGAAGTGAACTTTTCACGATACGAAGTGTGTGATGTTCACTTCTCTCACTTCTGCCGCTCTCCAGGGACAAAGGCATTAAAAAAAGGAAGTTTGCCATCATGCCATCTTCCTGAAATGCATGATGAGTCTCAGATGCAGTCTAATATGCGCTACTTGGAAAGAGAGCCAACAGAAGGTATGTCAGTGGAATATCCGTTAATCCGTTAATATCCGTTTTTTCATTCTCTCTCCCTCACAAAAAAACCATAACAGAAGGTACGTCAGAGGACATTCAGGAGGACATTCAGGTCCCAATGGAGGATACTTTTTCGTCTCCACTTAGAGGGCAAGGAACAGCCATGATTACTCCTCTTTTGTTAGCAGAGCCAATGGAGAGTATGTCAGACCATGTACAATATTCTTATGAACAATTCAAACCTAGACGTCATATTTTTATCAAATTTTATTTCAGCTGAGGCGATACCAGAGGTAGAGGACATGAAGGTGCCAATGGAGGATACTTTTTCGTCTCCACTTAGAGGGCAAGGAACAGCCATGATTACTCCTCTTTTGTTAGCAGAGCCAATGGAGAGTATGTCAGACCATGTACAATATTCTTATGAACAATTCAAACCTAGACGTCATATTTTTATCAAATTTTATTTCAGCTGAGGCGATACCAGAGGTAGAGGACATGAAGGTGCCAATGGAGGATACTTTTTCGTCTCCACTTAGAGGGCAAGGAACAGCCATGATTACTCCTCTTTTTACATCAAATCATTTTATATCAAATTACATAACTTAATAATTTGTCAAATAAAAATAAAATAATAATCAAATAATCAATCAACTTCTAGTCAGCTTTGCTAGGGAGAAAAAAAAACTAATTTTGTTAAAATTAAGAAGTTAACACTCAAAAATTCGTACCTAGAAAAAACAAAAAATGTTTTTTAAAGATATTTTTCTAAACTGAATTTTCACTCAATTAAATTTAATTTCGAAATAGATCATATGTTTCATATGTTAGAGAAAAAACAAAAAAAACAAAAAACAAGAGGGACTGGTATATTGCAAACTTTCTTGATGTTTTCTGAACACCCTTTCAAATTACCCACATTTTTGGGAAATTTTTTGATTTTCTAACTTTCCGCACTTAATTCCTGGCCATTTTTCTCCCCATCATTAGCCAAACAAAAACGAACAGTAGAAAAATTGTGCCCAAATAAGAGATTAAAAAAAATTTTAAAAACAGCAAAATCGGTTAACCTTTTCAATGGAGGTTGATTTGATTACTTTGGATGATTTCTCGAGAGGATATTTTGTACTCGGTACCTTATCAACTTCAACACTCTCCTAAAAATAGTAATAGAATAAAAGAGAAAATTAAATGGGGAAAACAAAATCTGATCCCAAGTAGGATTGGAAACCACCCACTTAGCCTATCCGCATTAACCAACAAGCTATTTTTTTAGTTTAATTTTCTCTTTTCCTAATTTACTCAGTTAAACATTGTTAATATCCCCTTGGGTTTAACCCTGATATCTATAAGAAAGTAAAATTCTTCCATAATAGCACTAAAACAGGAATGAGAGGGAAAAATACATAAATATTCGGGACAAGCAATAATAAAAAGTAGTTATCAATGATTTTCTGACCTTTTTGATGCTTTCTGATACCCCTTGGGAAACGTCTTCGGACGATTTTTTATGTGGGGAGGTTTTCAAATTGGGTTGTTGGTCGATGTTCTCTTTAGCGTTTAGGTCGACGTTCTCTTTGGTGTTTTGGCCTATTTTTGCTTTAGCGTTTTGGTAGATGTTCTCTTTAGCATTAACCTGCAAAAATTGAAAAGATTAAACAATCATATTTCAATCAAAATTATCTTTCGTACCGTGCTTTCCAAAGCCCGAGGAAAAACATCATCGTTTGGATATTGCATCTTGGAGCTTATTTCTTCATCATTCTAATAAAACAAAAAAGTAATAAATTAGGCACATAATTCACAATAAGAACCTGTAAAGACGCCACAGGACTATCCATGGATTGTTCGCTTGGGTTTAATTCGGTTTCCATTAACTTAACATCTTCATCATTTGGTGCTTTACGTTGGTCCTGTTGAAGTTAACAAATGAGTTGACTTTAAGCTTTTATTTGAAATAAACGAAACCTTTTTCTTTTTTGTCTTCTGCTTTTGTGGCTTTTCCAAGGACGATTCCAAAGACTTTTTCAACTTCTTTTTGTCAGCTTTTTTAGATAAGTTGT
Organism: Orius insidiosus; assembly: GCA_014119065.1. Taxonomy (NCBI): domain Eukaryota; kingdom Metazoa; phylum Arthropoda; class Insecta; order Hemiptera; family Anthocoridae; genus Orius; species Orius insidiosus. The sequence continues at coordinate 15,053 of JACGAQ010002271.1, read as the reverse complement.
ACTCTTCTGGATCGATAAATTTCAAAAGTTCATCAACATCTTCAGCAATGTCTCCTCTATAGCCCTCAATAGTTTCGGACTGAACTGAAGTTTCATGGTTTTTATTCTGAAAAAATGATGAGCAATAGTAAGCAGAAAAGGTGAACTTACATTTCGGATTCTATCACGCTTTGACTTAAGCTCGGCAAAAGTTAATTTTTTTAATTTATTTTTACAACTGGAAATGTGCTTTTCCCATTCTCTTTTGCTGAAATGAGGAGCCTGACAATGTGGAGCCTGACAATGAGAAGCCTGACATTGAGCAGCCTGACAATGAGGAGCTTGACACTGAGAAGATTGATGCTGAGAAGTTTGAGGTATTGGAAGTGGGTCAATACCATTCACTTCATCCTCTTCCAGTTCTCCTGGTTCATCTTCCTCCGCAAACTCATTGCCCTCGGTTAACTTTGTAACTTCATTCTTTAGAAGCTGAACTTTTTTGAACACGACATCCATCGCTTCCTTTTTTCTCAAAACTTCCTCCTGCAAAATCACATTCAAATTGCTCGATTATAAACAAAATATGAACCACCTCTAGAAAATTAAAATGGTTACATTTATTTTGTGCAAAAACATTCCTATTCTAAAATTTACATCTATGATAAAAATTGAAATAGAATAGATATGTTCATATTATGATTTTAATTCGAAGACATACCGGAGAATCAGATGATTGGATCCATGAATTATAGAGATTGTTGGAGATTTCGAAAAGCAAGCTACGTGATAATCGTTTATTAATCGTTTCCTGAAATATAAAATTAAACAAATAACAGAACGTAAACTCTTTGTAGTATATAAATCATCGTTATATACTGAAAAATAGAAACTGCGAAATATAAAGCCTCGTCCACAAGAGCATTAGAGGCAAAATGAGCATTTTTTTGGGTGGAAAATTCGGCAGTCTGGATGCCATTTGTGTTGGTTTGCCACTATGTTGGCACATCAATAGCAAACTTGTTAAACTCGGCACAGCATGGATTGCGTTCGCATCAACACAAAGAATTCAGACAAGCCCAACAGATAGACAGGATAGATCGGAGCAAACAAGGGGGGGACCGAACAAGTGACTCCCAAATTCTCATTCCCCTTAAATGCTCTAATGTGGACGCGGCTTAACAAATGAATATTAAAATTGAAATTTAATCTGTAAATTTAGTCACCTCATTGTGAAGACCTTCATGATAAAAACTGTTCAAGAAGCAGTTAAACCTTTCTGCAAAAATAAGTCAAAATTTAATTACGAACAAACTGAAATAAAAGTTCTTCAATGTTCAGCATATGTAATAAATACTAGCCTAAGCTATCCTCCACAAACTCACAGGCGAACTCATGGATTGATAAAGATCAAAAGTTGTTTGGACCAAGAAGATATATTTCCAAAAACCAGTTATCGAGGGTATTGCAACAATAGCCAGTGCCGTCCTTAGAGATTTCGCTCCCTCGAGCTAATTCCTGAAGCCCCCCCCCCCCTTTTTCGAAACACTTAAGAAAGATTCCGTCGAAATCGAATTGATCATAAAGACCATTCATAGATTTTCTATTCCTACACAAACGCTCTCCTAAAAAACCTTTCTTGAAGAGTATTCCAGTAAATTTCCTCAGAAGGTTAATAATAATTTAAAAAACGGTTTTGAATGAAATATTAACTTTCCCAAAAAGAAGTTATTACTAAGAGGGCGCGACGCTTCAAAGTCAAGCAATTTTTTTTTTTGGTTGGAGTGTTTTGGTTAGCGCGGGGCGCTCTTTTTGGCTTGCTACCTGAAGTTGGCACTGGCCTACTATACCTTTTAAGTTCCTCTATGTAGAATAAAAATTAAAATTACTCACCTTTGTAGCCAAGAACCTTATGAACAGTGAACTTGCGTTGCTTTTCAGTACCTTCATTGTCCTAATTAAAAAAAATTACATATATCATTGTAAGCAAAAATATAAAATCATATATGTATTACTTTTATCGGGGTCCTTTGCACTTGATACAATGTACTTTCACTCATCATATAGTCTATAAGGCCGAGCTCGAAATTGCCAAATTCAATTAAAGTGACTGATTCAGGGGATGAAGGCGCTATGTCAATGGGACTTTCATTTGGTCCGTCTACGGTGGTGTACTCCTCATTATTGATGACGTTTTCTTCAGGCGGCTTGTCTAGAATGACAAAAAACACATCATCCTCGTTTTCCACGTTAGAGTCGACGACGTCAACAATCTCGACTTCCATACCTTCTTCACTGATCGTTTCAGTTATCTCCTCCATATTGATTTCTGCAGAAAAGAACAAAAATAAATAAATAAATAAATAAAATAAAAATTAAACATTTCTCTCGGTCTTGATTTTTGCTAGGGACGCAGGCGATGAAAGCGTTTCACTCTTTTACCCCTTTTATTAATATAATTTTTTTTGTTTAAATTAATATTATTTAATTTTTGGGGAAAAAAGTTGTAAAAAGGCAAAATCGTTGAAGAATCAACAGTTAACCCCTTCATTTTTTAAAATCTTGGAATAAGCTCATTTTCGGATAGCTTCAAGTTTTAATTATACAATAATTAAAAAAGTATTTAATTAAACGTTCATTTTATTTTATTAATCATGGAGAAATGAGATGTGTGAAACCGGAGTTCTTCTTAACTTGAAGAGTTCGCATCTTAGAACCGGGGTAAAATACACGCTGAAGACTTGAACGTAATTTTCTCTTCATTTATTAATTTTTATCATGCTTTTAATCTTAAATGTTCTCAAGCCTCAAGAAATCAAAAAAAGCTAAATGAAAAACAAGAGAATAGTGAAACAACAAAGGGCATTCTATGTTCTGAAAGTGAAGAGGGAGATACATACTACGAATATACATAAAAAGGGATACACGAGAATCCCTCGAAATATCTCCCCGAAACGTTCGGTTTCCTGAGAATCGAATCAGAGAATCAAAATTACTCATTACTCATTAGTCATTAGTAATATCAGCACACCTGCAAACTCCATAGGCCAATTTCAATTCGTAATAAACAACGTTCTCAAAATCAATAATTTACTCAATGATCAGTATTCGATTTGACCCTCCGGGGTCTGGAAGACCCCTCCCCAAAAACCCGACGTCGAGGGTATCGCAATAACTTCTTAAGTTAAAAATTTTAACTTTTCTAACTTTTTCAACTTTTTGTGTGTAATTCACATTTAATGTGAATGACAGAAATGTGAATTTAAAAATGTGGCCTTTAAATGCCTTTAAAGTGAATTTGAGTGAAGAAAAACAAAAAAAAAAACCGACGGATTGGAAGAATGTGTACTTAGACGGTCCGTTCGGCCTGTCATCGTTCCAACCCGACGGGTTTATTTTCTGTTCAAGACAGATTTTTTATCCGCCGTTCTACCCGACGGGTTTCGCCCTTAGACGATCGGGTTTTCCGTCAGTTTGACCCGACGGTTTGGCCCGTCGGGCCAAAACGGACGGAAAACCCGATCGTGTAAGGCCGGCTTAACGTTTCATTCCTTCGCTTCCACACCCAAACTTTGCCGTCCGAGCTCAATCTGTTAATTTTTGTCTCGTCAGACCAGATTACTTTATCCCACATTTCATCTGTGTAATCCTTATACTTTTGGGCAAAACGAAGACGCAAAGCCATGTGACGCTTTGTTAATAAAGGCTTTTTTATTTTACCCGTCGCTTTCAATCCGGCATTTTTCCCACCTGAATGAGATGCAGATTTCTGGAACGCTGATACTAAGTTCCGGTTAAAGTAGAAGAGGAACTCGGAACAGTCGGAACGGATGGAATACTCGTCGATGGAGCCTGATTAGCCTCAATGTCGTCACCAATCGCTGCTAAAATCATTAAGTTGTAATAGAATAAGTTACATAAACCATTTTTCACACCTGAATGAGATGCAGATTCCTGGAACGCTGATACTACAGTTCCGGTTAAAGTTGAAGAGGAACTCTGAACAGTCGGAACGGATGGATCACTGGAACACATGGATGAAATGTCACCGCAGGGTCTGCTGCTTAAAATTGAGGTCAGAGATCCCTCAGGAACCTACGTATAATGAATAAAATACATACATAATTAGATAAATAAACAACCGAACATTAAATGACACAATAATAGCAGTGTGTCGCCTTATTGTTGTTAAGCGCAATGCCGTATGAACGGATCATTATAAATCTTAAATAGTTAGTATAAGTGTATAACATAAGCATAAGCATAACATAAATTATGAGTACTTATATAAAAAAATTGTTAAAGAATTACCTTTTGACCAATTTCGGCAATTTTTCCAGCGTGTACTTTCTGGATGTGCTTGGCTAAATTGGTGGTATTGCCACTAGTTTTAAGAATTTTAAAACACTGTTTACATCTAGCCGAAGTATTATCCAGTTTGATAAAGCATTTCCAGGCCTTGCTTTTGGCCGGGCCCGGAGATGGAGTCATTTTAAATGAGTTTTAAATTTAGGATTTAAGTTTTCACGTTTAACGGTTTAACTGCCACGAGCCAAGGACAACTGAAGTACGATAGTATCGAAGTATCGTTCGTGTCCCTATACATGACACACACAACTTCTTTCTTTATTTCTTTCTTTCTTTTAGTGGTGATGTTCCATCCCACAAGCACATGCTGCAATATTTGTTTCCTACGTTTACGTGGAGAAGTTTCTTGGTGCGTTGACCTATCACGCAAGCAACTCCCGAGTTCGATGTGTAGCGGTGGCCGTGTGACCGATGGGACCATCCACCGTCAACGATTACTGTGACGAACGGCATTCCATTTTCGTCAATATCTCCATTTTTTATAGCTAAATGCCCCTCTTCTTGTCCGGCTTTTAGCATCGTCTGAAGAAGTAAACCTTGCCATTTCTAAAACGGAGATAAAAAAAAATTATTGATGGAATCAATAAAAATAAATAAAAATCAATAACAAATATTGAATTCGGATTTTTCAACATACATCTCCCAGCTCATTTTCTTTTCTGGCGAATGTTTTCTTATCGATGGATTTAATGCCTTTGGTAGAAAATATTTCATCCATGTAAGAGTGACCACCTCCTATGGCAACTGTTTCCCATACTGACCGGGAATCAGCTGTTTTGTCACTTATAACAACCTCTTCGCTTTTGCAATTAGGACAAAAACTATTTTTACTATTTTCACTAAGTTAGTAGGTCGGTCGACACTGTATTCTTTTATCCCTCTCCCTGCAACAAGAAAAAATTTTAAATGAAATAGCCGACTTAAAAGAATCATACTTAGTTATACACAGTTGTTACAAGATAAAATAAACTTTATGGTTGGTCATGCAATTATCCTAGTTGGCTGAACATTCTTTTCGTGTGGATTTTAGGATAAATCTAGGACTGTCATTTCAGATTGCTAAATTTAATAAAAACAACAAAAATTATAGCAAATACTTCCCAAAAAAATGAAACACTAATAAGTCGAATTTGAGCTGATCATCGTTTATGTTCCTAGCACGGAACAAACTTTCAACCCGTAAAAACCATGTACTCGGGCAGTCTTTATTGAATATTGGCAACGTAACATTTACAAGTTGTTGTTGTTGTTGCTGCAATATGTTGTTGCCGAACCTGGGTATGTCCCACGAAAAAGCGTCTTAGGTACGAAACTATCAAATACGAGTAGAACCTTTTCAATTACCTTATCTCAAAAAAATCTCATTTCCATCTTATCTCAAAAAATCTCATTTCCATAGACAGATAAATTATTTAGAACCACGAACTTACAATTCGTTATCGAATTCTACAGCAATGAATACAAATTTATCAATTAAACAATACAAAAATGTCCTGAGCGATTGGTTAAATCACAAATTATTGAAGAACTAATCATTTTTTTTATTTTTTATTTTACTTGTTTTTAATTATTTTACAAGTGGAATTCGGCTGAGCCTTGACATAAAAAATTATAAACATACTTCTATTTTAAATATATACAAATTTTGTGTAACCAGACATCTGTCCTGCAGAGCCAGGGATTTAGAAATGAAATAGAAATGAAGATATGTGCCCAGAATCAGCTTAAGTTGTGACATTTGAAGCCATTAGTGCCTCCTTTCTCCTTTTGCCAGCCTCTTTCAGAAAGCGGTAAAACCTCCCCACCTTAGACTCCTCATTGATCCCACATAGCAGATCCGGATATGTGAGAGAGCTACCCAAGTCGATTGATGTGCGGAGCTCATCAAGAGTCCTGCAGCTCAGAAACATGTGTTCGATGTTGTCGCTTCCCGAGCTACATAGGGGGCAGGTATTTTGGGGGAGGAATTGAATTTTTTGTTTATTTAAATAGATAGAAGGCGATTTAATAAAGGCCATACGGATTTGGGCAACCGCCCTTAATATTGCAATGGGAAGGTCAAAATGAAGATAATCTTCGGGCTGTCCCAGGTTACTTATGTGTCGGAAAATGGGGTTATAATTTGAGGTAACAGCATTCTCAATATCCAAAGACCACAGGTTGTTCTTAAACTTCTCAATCAGCCCGCTTTTCGATTTTATGAGTAAGAGGGGGTCAGGCCTGTTAAGTAGATGGTCGGAGCCAATCGAAGATAAAGCAAGTTTTAGGTGTTTGAGCCAGTTAAAAGGTAATTTAGGATTGTCAATGAGTTCGAGGAGTCGGGACAGGATTATTTTGGGAAGATCATCGTGGGACTTCGAGAGAGACTTTATTAGAAATCCAAGCTGACGTTTGAAGATCGACAAACTCAAGTGTGGGAGGCCGGTATCGAGCCTGATGTAAGCCCCTGGTGTTGACCGCGGGAGATGGAGCAGACGTTTAAAAAAGGAGACTTGGACTTTTTCAATGTCCTTAGAGTAAGGAAGGCCCCATATTTCAGAGCCATACAACGAAACCGAGGAAACCAATGAGCGAAAGAGAACGGCTTTGGGTTCCCACGTACTGGATCTATATGAGGCAAGGATTCCCAGCGTCTTAGATATGGCAAATTCGCTCTTTTTGATAGCCTGCATGGCAGCTTTCCTAAATTTTCCGGAGGACGAAAAGACAACGCCAAGGTAGGTGAATGAGGAATTGACAGGGACTTCGGAGTGTTCATAAGTGAATGGCTTGACTTTAGCTAGGCGTCCTGACTTTTGGAACGGAACAACGATTGTTTTTTGGTGTTAACTTTGAGCTTATTGATTTCGCAGTACTGAGAGAGAATTTGAAGTTTGAACTGAGCGTCACTCCAAGAACGTGCTGTGATTGCTACGTCATCAGCATATAAGAGAAGGAGAACATCAGTGACTCCGTTGATGGAAATTCCTTCAGCCCCTTTACTTCGGAAGAAGCTCACGATGTCTGCGACTAGGAGAGAAAAAAGCAGGGGGGAGAGCTTTTCACCTTGTAAAACCCCCTTAGTGACCTTAACGGGACCCGAGTTTGCTCCTCTGGACGTCACCAGGATTTTTGCCGAGTCGTAAAGGTTCCGGATCACCCTAATCACCTTGGGACTTACGTTCATGGTGTGAAGTTTACTAAATAGGAGGTCATGGTTCACCGAGTCGAAAGCTTTTTCCAGATCAACAAAAATGACAAAAACTTTTCCTTTGTCGTGCCGAAGTTGTATATTGATGGCAGAGCTTAAGGTGAAAATTGCCTCTGAGCAGCCAGTGTTCTTTCTGAACCCAAATTGTTCGTTGGGGATTAAGCGGTTTTCCTCTGACCAGGCATAGAGTCTTTTGTTGATTAAGGAGGTGAAAAGTTTAGTCATACAGTTAAGAAGCGCAATCGGTTTATAATTTACGGGGAGGAGAGGGTCTCCTTTTTTGAATAAAAAAATCATTTTAGTTAAGACCCAATTTGTGGGAATTACCTCTTCATGCCATATTTGGTTGAATAGGTCTAGTAGGTAGTGAGTCCAGGCAGGAGGGAGCAATTTGAAGGATTCAAATGGGATTAAGTCGGTGCCTGAGGATTTTTTATTGGGGCTCTCTTTAATTGCTTCTATCAATTCCTTGAGAGAAAAGGGTGAGTCCAGCGTGGGGTGAGGGGGTCCCATAAACTCTTGACGGGGAGAGGGCACATTTGTTCCATAAAATGATAAAAGATATTTTTCCCAATCACATAATTTAATAGGGTTTACGTTACGGCTAAAGTTACATCGCTTAACTAAGTTCCAAAAATCAGAGGAACTGTGGACATTTCTAAATTTTTCTGTTAGGTCATGATAATAGGATTTTTTTGAGGCACGGACTAGGGAGGTATATTCTTTTTTAAGTGCTAAGTAACCTTCGACGCTACACTTACCCGATTTAAATTTCCTATAACTTTGGCGTACTAGCTTTTTTTTTAATTTTACATTCCTTACTAAACCAAGGGGTCTTTAAATTGGGTGGGAGTTCATTTTTAATTGAGATTTTTCTTAGGATTCCCGACCGGTACATGGCTGAAGCGACAGAGGAGATGAAATTATCGCTTAATTCATTGACAGAACGTGAAAAAAAATATATTTCTGGCATCGAGTTTAGGAGCGCACTAAAGACTTCGACATTACTTTCGTTAAATGATTTGGAAATAGATTCGTAAGCTACAGCTTCATCTGGTACCATACAGGTATTGTCGTTGGAGAGGTCAAGAGTCAGTCTGCACAACAGATGATCTGAGGCCAAATTTATAACATCAAAACCAGAGCACAAATGTGCTGTGTTGTAATTTATCATTACGAAGTCAATAACACTTTTGCCCCGGTGGGCGATGAACGTGAATTGGGCTGGGAAATCAGAATGTACGCGGCCATTACAAAGGATGAGATCGAAATTTTCAAGTATTGGGATGAGCTTTTTGCCATTTGGGTTGACATGCTGGTCAAGAGAGGCTCTGTAGTCCAAAAAAATTGAGCCTTCAAGGGCCTCACTATCGACGTCGTTGTGATCTGCGATTCTGGCGTTGAAGTCGCCGCAAATGATTATCTTAAAATCAGGGTACAATGACGATAATTCATATAATTTTGACGAAAATAGTGGCAGGAAAACGTCGAAGTCGACAGTGAAGCCCACGTAGACTGAAAATATGACAAAGTTGTGTATATCAGATTTAATTAACAAAAGAATCCAAAAGAAAGTGGTTTCAAGAACAGTGAATTGAAAAGGCAAGGATTTTTTATACAAAGTCAGTAGCCCTCCGCTTGCTCGTCCTACATTGAAATTGCGCTGAGCATCAGAGGAGACGAAATCAAAATTCTCAAAAAATTTTGGAAGAGAGGCAGTAATCATAAGAAAATTGTTTCAATCACACAAAATTACAAGAATAAGTACTTATCTCGAATTAAATAGAATAATAGAAAGGAATAAGAAAACGAATTAAGTCTTACGATATCAGAAGTAATTTTACCTTAAAAGTTATAATATAACATACATAATTTCTAATAATACGTACAGCGAGTAAGTTTTCGTAATTTCTTTATATCTATGTGGGATTATTAAGAGATCGTTTTAATAATCCACAAAAAAATAAAAGATCAACGAGATAAATTTGGATTCGTTTAAACTTTGAAAAGATCTTCGAAGAAAATGGCGTTCACGTTCGTTACTTTTATTAAACTGAGAAAAGTGAAAACTATAAAATAATAACATTATGTAACATGTGATTATAAAGCCGACGGTGGCGCTTCGGCGGAATCTCCGGGTGCCGAATTAGCGGAGATGGCCACCATTCCTACATTCGGCCATCCTGGTTAATCGTCCGTCCCGGACGATGTTTTGTCGGCGTGGCCATCTTTCGTAGCATCTTGCTCTTCCAAGGCTTCATGTGGTCAACAGCCGTTGACGTAAATGCTGGACCTTCGACGTTGCTTTCTATTTTTAGTACGTCGTATCTGTCTGGATCGCGAATTTTTGTTATGACGTTAAGGCCTAAATATTTGGGTTTCAATTTGCCTTGTTGAAACTGAGTATGTTTGGTGGCGACTATATCGTTGGCTTCGTAAGTGTTGCGGCGTCTACGGCGGTTGTACGTACGCTTTCGTTCTTCTTGAATTCGTAGTATGTTTCGTTATACTTCGTCTCGTTCTTCCGGGCGTTCTTTGGTGAAAGTGTGGATGATTTCTTCTTCGATTAGTGCTTTCAGTTTCGTTGGTTGATTCATGTGAACTCCAAAAAGAAGTTTATTATTTTAATTTTAATTGTACAGCCGGGGCGGCATTACAAAATGAGATTTGAGCACAAGCATAAAAAAGTATAAAAAGTTTCACAAAATGATTTTCTTTTAGAGCGCTGATTTACAAAAAGTAAAAGTTTGACTCTTAATATAAGTTCTTAAAAGAAGTTTAAAGGGTGTCATTTTAATCGCACGATAGTAGGTTCAACGCACGTTGAACTAATGGAAGATGTTGATACCATCGTTCGGGACGTTCTATAGAGTACTTTGAAAGGAGCGGGGTGATAGTTCGGTTGAGACGTTCGACTTGTCCGATTCCACGAGGTACTCCCGTCGTTATTTCCACATTGTGAATTTTGTTGGTTGTACAAAAATCCTTAAAAGCCGTCGACGTAAAAGCATTTCCTCGATCTGAGATAAGGCGTACAGGAAAACCAAAAGTTGTCGCCGTTCGTTCCAATTTGTCGATTACTTCCGTAGCGTTTGTCGTTTTCGTAGGGGATAGCCAGGAAAATTTCGAGAAGGCGTCTGTCACAGCGAAGATGTACGATTCGTATTTGTAACCTTTTGGCGTTGAAGGAAGCGGGCCAAGATGTTCGAGAGGAGTACATTTTTCATTTTCGAAGTAATCGTGAAGCATTGGATTTCGAACTTAAGGTTCATCGTCGTCACGAATATCGATTTTAAAGATTTCGCATTGAGGTACGTTTGGTTTTTCAATTGAGACGTAACCTTCTTCGATTGATATTTTAACTGTGCTAAGAAAATTTCTTCCCAAGAGGATGTCGTGATTCGTTAAACTATCGTCTACGACGTGAAAAACAATCTCGTATGAGTTCTGAGAAATGATGGTCGAGCATTTGAAACTTCCTTTCGTGAAAAATTCAGGGGGGCCAAGACCACTAATTTTGATGCCTGGTCCGAGTGGAGTCGTTTCAAGTGTTGAGAAGAAACGTAAAGATATAAGATTCAAATCGGAGCCTGTATCAAGAATCGCAGATGATGTTTGATTTTGCATCGAGACATCTATGAGCATAGAAGACGTAGGGTGATAAAAATGAGAGATCGGATGAGAATTCGGATGTTGTTCTTCACAATTAGTGACGTAATACGTAGATTTAATAGGCGGAGGAAGAAGTGCGTTTTGAGATACCCTTTCCAAAGATCGAAGAGGACAATCGTTTGAAACGTGATTTTCGAACTGATTGCTATTGAAACATTTGATACCTCGATTTTAAAGTTGCATTCTTCTGAAAGGTGTCCCTTTGAGCCGCAGTTACATAATTTTCTCCGGAAAGCTCTCCTTGGGTGTTTTGTAAATAGTTGATAGAATTAATATTCGTCTAAGGAAAGGTATAAATGAACTTGAAAAAATCTACTTAGTAGGTATTTTACTTAAAAATACGGGCGGCGACGAATTGACTCCCAAACCCTAATCCTCTGTACAAAATGACTCCCGTATAGTTTTGCAAAATGACTCCCAAATGTCAAAATGACTCCCAAATGTCAAAATGACTCCCGTGTATTTTTTCCAATTGTCAAATTGACTCCCTTATCAACTTAATTATCAACGTCAAATTTACTACATATAAATTTATTTTACCTATAATATAAACATTATTAAATTTTAATTTCTCCTTATTCTTGAAACTATTTCATTAATTTTTGTTAATTATAGCAAGCTTGTTAGACACTAATTTAATGTAAGAATAGATCGATATTTCTTTATTTTCAAATTTGGAAATTATTTTTGTTAACCAAATTTCTTTTTTTTAACATCAGAACGTCTTAAATCTTTTTTGGTACTACTCGATGCAATTTTCGCACGAATGTCGATTTGCAATTTCTTTAATTCTTCGAAAAATTAAATTTCGAAAAAATTTTAATTTGTTTTGCTTATTTGTTTGTTTATTGTGATAATGAAGTTACCCCTGTAATAAAATGTAATAAAATTTAATATTATGTACACCTGTGACTATGCTAGTTGGCCATACTGCTGTAAGCATTGGAAAAAATTTATTGTTCCTTTTATATTAGAAAAGCCCTCAATTTTTTTCATAATTTTAAAATTGGTGGTACGGTGTCGTTTTCAAAGAAAACCACGACGATTTTAATGGTTTTTCACCATTTTTTGATCATGAACCAAATAAACATTAAGAAAGTTTCCTCTGACTCTTAAAAAGTAAAAAAAATAAACATTTAATTAATAATATACTTATTTTCAAATATACTAGGCATAGGTATTATTTAAATTAAAAAAATATTATGTTGTATTCAATAGGTATTTCCCAACTACATACCTACTAACTTAGTTTTCATTGAGTATTTTTTTTCTATTTCAAAACTTAAGACAATTACTATGTGAAACGTCTTAAAAAATAAAATTATTATAAATAAATAAAAATAAAAACAATGAACAATGTGTCAATGAAGAAGTCTGCATCAAGGACAGTGATACTAACACCGGTAACTTTTTTGATTAAACTAAGAACAGAAAATTCAAACGCCTTAATTGCATCGATCGGACTCGATTATGAGCATCAAGTATCTAAGTAGCTTTTGCCATTCCGTTCTTTAATCTTTCGAAAAATACGTGTTACCTACTCGTTTCGGATTTTCCTCTGTTTCACAAAAGGAGTTGATCGAACTTCATACGTCGCCAGTCGCTAGAAAATTCACAACATAGGCAGCAACACGTTGGCCCTTGACAGCATATTGATTGACTCGGTCGTCTGTTGGCATATTAGAGATGAGTTCTACGAAGCCGTCCTTTTTATTTGTTCCTAACGTGATTTTTTCCATTTCTAACATGCAAACTTCTCGCCTGATAAAAACTGTGATAGTGAAAATAACATTTCCATTTTGTATACCTGCTTAGGATTAGTGAAGGATTTTAGACGGGAGTCAATTGGACAATTGATAAGAAATACACGGTAGTCAATTGTACTTTTAGCAGGTACGAAAAAATAATACCGGGATTAGCGGCAGTCAATTTGTGTACGCCCAAAAATACAGAAATGAAATGAATGAGTAATAATGACGTATGAATAAACGATTAATTTTAAATCTCGGTTGAGAAAGCAGTTGACAACGATATATTTTTTTTAGATTTTCAAAAGTGAAGGAGCCGACGATTGTCTGATAAAATATTATTACAAACCGAAAAAATTCAGTAGCTGCTCTATACTAAATTAGAATGTGTGGAACACGTCCAGAAAACCATAGGCGTTTACCATAGGCGTACCATTACCATAGGCGGATTTACCAATCGCATAGAGGTAACCATCGATAGCACCACAGAACAACAAACCCCAGAAAGATATTCCTTACGGGAGAGTTCTAAATCGAAAAATAGTTATACGTCTGACTCACTTGAGTGCGCGGTGGGCATCAAAACGCTCCGCGAGTGCGACCTCGAACGTTCCCCACCCCCTTGGAAGTTGCCACACCCATGGCAAAGAGGGGAAGTGGCAAATAGGGGTAGGGGAGAAGTGCCCGGATGCCGACCGGCCGACGGATCCGTGAAGGAAGATTTTGTTTTTTCTTTCCCACACCCTTCTGAACTACTGAACTCTATTTCCCGACTCACCCCGCCTTTACTCGCCCGTTTATTTTTTTTTTTCTACGATTTTTAAGAAACACACCTACTTTTCTTAACGAATTCTAAAATATATCGATAATTTTTAAATTACATATCTTATAAAATAACTTACAGTATTATTATTTAGACGTTTTTTTTTTTTACATTTGAGTTTTATTATTATTATTATATAATTTAACATTTTGACGTGTTGATGCACTAAGCCACCAGCAGTGGCTTTTGGCAAGCCAAGATTGCAAGATGTCAAAACTCAAAATGCAACCCCGGCCAGTATCCAGGATCACCATCGCGGAGGTAGCCACGCAGCGATCCCCCCACCCTCCCTCCTTAACACTATTTTTGGTTTATACCTACTTTATTTAGATAATATATTATGTAGGTAATAATTAATTAATGTATATCAATTTTTTAAAAATGACACAGATGCGTGCATACATATATTATTATGCACATAATATTCGGGTATTTGTGGGTATATGGTGGCTTAGTGGGTACCTACATCAACATGTTACACGATCAAAGTTAACATTTTTTAGAATTAATTCAACAAAAAAAAAAAAAAAAATAAATAAAATATAAATACCTACAAAAATAGTGAATGTTTCCAATAAAAATATAATATGTAGCTACTATTGGTATCTATTGGTTTTGTAACTTTTTTAATTTTGTCTTCCCAGAACTATGGCTATGTTTTCTATTAAGATTTTGCATTCTTTAAATAATTTTGTTCTTATTAGAATTTAATTAGATACTCCAAATGATCTTCACAGAAGTAGTATTGACGATTGATGACCTAATTTTTTGAAAATAATTTTACATAATGAATTGTGGAAATACTTAGGAACTTTTGGAAAAAATATTTAAAGAAGTGTTTATTATTGAAATTATTTCATCGGATGGGTAAGTTAAAGAAAGTTTTTTTTTTGTTGATATGAACTCCCTTATATATATTAATTGCTGGCGCTGTCCTCAGCCCTCTTTGAGAATTTTGAAGATCTTTTTCACATTTCGCGCACTTGAATTTTTCGATAGTCTTTTAACGAGGTAGCCTCCAAATAAGTTACCGCGGTACTTTCAAGAGTTGGCTCTCAGGAATTTTTATTTCTGCACTACTGTTTTCTAATACATCTTCCGAGTCCTCCGATTCAGAGCACGTATCAAAATTGCATTCGTTTTCGGCATTGACTGCTTGGACGTCTTGAAAAACGAGTAAAATTTCGTTGACGAAATAAAGGATAAATCTAGACGGTTTTGGTTTTTCTTAAATTTTATTTAGCCAACATGTTTTGGAGGTTTTTCACCTCCATCT
>JACGAQ010002270.1:0-43564 GCA_014119065.1 Orius insidiosus | reverse complement strand
TCCGTGTGTATTTCATATGTATCTAAATGAACGCCATTGGTGAACTTGGCCTCGCAAATCTCACATTGATGCGGTGTGTCTCCTAGATGAACTCTTAAATGAACCCTTAAACTATTAGAATGTGAGAACTCCTTATTACAAATGGTGCATATATGAGGAATTTTCTGCTTATGCGAACGACGTAAATGGTAATTTAAATTCTTAGAAGTAGGGAACAGTCGCTGGCAAAAAGAACACTCAAAAGGCAATCTATCTTTGATGATCCTTCTTGTGCTTCGGTGAAACTGTCCCAAATTTTTGACCTTTTCTTTTCAACATCAGACTCCGTTCCCATTATGCATTCATTTTCCTGTCTGATCCTTTCCTGAGTTCTTCGTATTCTTTTTTGATTTCTTCTGTCGAGTATTCGTAGTCCTCCTCAACAGCTTCCGAGCATCCTGTCGAGTCTTCAACGTCAAAGACCTCTTCTTTTATCACAACTTCGTCCTCCATTTTTTCAACTTTTAAACTTTTCAATCCCTTTCTCGGAAAATCAAACTGTGAAGAATAAACTTTGGAAAACGATTTATTTTAAATTAAGACACTCACAACTAATTAATTATAAGCACCTTAACTGTCATGGATTGAGTGAGAAGGTAATGATAGCTGTTATACTTAATCGTTACCCATCATAACCTTGGCTACTTTCCCGCGGGAAGTTTGAATTTCATGGCGCTACACACAAATCTGGGTCTGAAGACACAGAATCTGAGCTTTTTTCCCCCAAAAATGGAGTGGTTAAATGACAATGGATCTTTCATAGATGATTAGTGCTGTCAATCACTAATTCTATTGTACCTGTTGTATCTTACCTTAATTTGATCAAATTCTCATCCATTTCGTCCAATTTGGTCCAGTCTTCTTTACAAGCGGTACATCTACATTCGAACCTATATCTTCCCTTCAACGTCTTTCTTCTTGTTTCAAGTTCTGCATCGTGCATGACAACCCGTAGTTTTCAGTGACCTCGTCGCTTTTGTTCAACACCCTCTGAGACCTCAGAACGATCGTTTTACCGATAAAATATCTAGCTAAGGTTGGCTCGCAGGCGTGATTGAACATCGCGGAAGAAGGATAAATTCCTACAGCGACGTAGTTAACTTTACAGTCGGCCAAAGTGTACTCCCGTTTAGATGTAAATGTTTCGTAAATTTCATGGCGTTGTACTGCGTAAGCTGTAAGTGCCTTAAAAGGAGGCATCCGATGGTCACTTCAGTCTCGGACAACTCTTCGGTTTGAGATTCACTCTCTCTAAAGTAGCCACTCTTTTAAGAATTTTTAAGAGAAACAAAGCCATTATTGTTCTATAAAGAAAATCTTTCGGTTCACGCTCTTTAGAGTGGGTTTCTAAGTTATAGATTTGAAGGTAGGGATGCTCAATGTTTTGGCTGACAGCTTGTACGAAGTCGAGGAAGAATAAGATGTTAGATTGAGTTATGATAAGTGACAGCTGGGATAAGACGGACATTCCGGAGCCCAGAAGGAGTTCAAGGTGAGCACACTCGTACTTGTGGAAATTGGCCGATTTTTGGCACTCGGGAGAGCAATAGGCGACACCGGAGCAGTCCGGACACGGGTAGACGACGACTACACGTTTGAAGCAAGCCAGGCAATGGGTCCCGTGCTTTTCAAAACGAAGTGCCGAAGCGTAAGGTTCTTCAGCGGCAAGGACCGAACCCGCTGGGATATTCGTGTTAGCCATAACATGTCGTCCCTTTTCCGGTGTCCGCTTCATACTCAGTGACGACGATAAATACGATATCGCACGGCTCTCACCCTCAAAAGCTCTGGAATCTCTAAAATAAAATTCATTAGGTTGCAGGTAGGTTTTCAATCATATCTACCATCTTCCAAGGTGACTCCTTCGGTTGCAATTCTTGAGTCGATCTCGTTTAAAATTGTTTTATGCCTTTCTTCGGACTCGGCGTCAGCATTGATTACTGCAAGGTTAATGGTGATGTTAAGCGAAATCTCTGCCTGCTTTCGCAACCCCAGGCGAAGAAAACACTCCGTAATTCGTTCGTAGGCTTCTAATCTAAAAACACTGACTTAGATATTCTGAACACATAAGCATTAGCAAAGCAGGTCTCACTTTAGGTTTGATGGAAGTTTGTTTTTAAGCGCCATCTGAATGTCGTCGAGAGCTTGTTTGTGCTTGCCGAGTTTCTGAAGGGATTTCGCACGAATCCAAAGTCCGAGAGGCAAACACAGGTTATCATCCTCACTAGAGTTTTCAGCTAAAGAAATCAAAAACCTGCGTTAAAATTCATTGATCAAAGAAAGAACTTAACCAGGGAACGGTGCTCGGACCACGCTCAAGTTGGAGACTAAAAGCGCTCTCTCAAAATTGTCCAAATCATAAAAGTGCTGCGCCTCTTTCTTTCGTTTTGGACAAAGATGCACATTTACCACGGAAGATCGAACGGACGTTTCCTAAAGTTTCTCGAACGAGATCTTTTATCTAAAAACAAAAAATGGAAAATTAGTCAGCTTTGGCCGAAGATGGCAAGCAACAACAGCAAGATTACATGTCCAATTATGAAAATAAGGCGAATTGGACATCGAAGTTTGGACATCGCAGTTTGGACATCGCATTGGACATTGAACATCGCATTGGACATCGCAGTTTGGACATCGCATTGGACATCGCAGTTTGGACATCGCATTGGACATCGCAGTTTGGACATCGCATTGGACATCGAATTACAGTTAATAAATAAAACGTATGTTAGGGTTTTATTTAAATAGCAGGGAAAAGTCAAAAATGGAATTTGAGTACAAAATTGAAGAGTTTTTTCTGAGATTTCCAGTGTTGAGGAGGATGAGGAGGAAGGCGAAGTTGTAGAATCGCCAGCTAGCTTTCACGTCGACCAGAAAAAAACGTTCGGCCGTTGGAAATCGAGGGAGATAGCGATCGAGAATATGAGGCTAGCTGAGCGTCTTGGACGCCTCAAACTGAAAGAGGCCAAATGGACGGGGAATCACGAAGGGCGGAAGATCGTAGCGAGCTCGGCAATCAACCGGAAAAAGATGCAGACGGAAATCAAAAAGAAAAATGAGGTAACTGCCTATTGCCTAAGAGACAATGGCTTTGCCCAGAGAGCTAAAAGTGCCCACCGAGCTCTTTGAAAGCTTAATGAAAACGCAGAAGTGACTGCTAGGAGGGCAGTCCCTGCTGCGCTCTTTCATCAATCCTTAGTCATTTGTTTTTCTTCTTTTTCAGATCCTGGCCAAAAGAATTGCATGCCAAGTCATGTGTGTTCAAAGACTTTTTGAAATATTAGCAAAAAAATAAAATTGTCATAAAACCAAGGGTGGGCTTACTTTGGGTCGTTGTAACATTTCAGGATTCTTTCTCTGTCGATTTTTAGTTTGCCGAAATCCTCGATCCATTCGGAGCCGGCGAGGTCGCAAACGCTTTCGGCGAACTCCTGGAAAAATCCACGTTTGTCCTGGAGGGTCGTCGTCGAAACAAGCCACGAATTGCTCGCTCATCCTAAACGAAACTGACTCGGCGAAGTTTGAAAATAGATGAAATGAATTGGAATGGAAGGAGACTATTTTTAAACTGTGGGGGGGATTCAGGTCGAGAAGATGCTGCTTCGCTCGTTCCCCCAATTTTTCGGGTTCCTCGCAAATAAAACTTTGGGAAGTTGTAAACGTTTGTATCGTTTTTTGCTTACTTTTCTTTAATGCTTTCTTTTACCTTTAGTTTGTTCAGGTTAGAGGGTGGCGAATAAAAGATAATAAAGTTTTAACATTTATTTTGGTTCTTTCATATATAAGTTTATTTGGGTACCTTGGATTTCGTGTGATGTCGGTGAGAAGGTCTAGGTCTAAGTTCTCAGGTTCCTCGTTGGATGGTTAAAGTTGAGGATGCCGACTCGTTGGATCGTCCTTTGCCGATGGATCTCTAATCGTCTTTTGCCGATTTTGAAAGAATCGTCTTTTGCCGACTGAAGGAATCGTCTTTTGGCGATTGAATTAATCGTCTTTTGCCGACTGGAAGTAATCGTCTTTTGCCGACTGGAAGTAATCGTCTTTGACGATTGGAAGTAATCGTCTTTTGCCGACTGGAAGTAATTGTCTTTTGCCGATTCCGTGTACACTCTCTATTCCCGGAGACGACTCGTCACAAACAGCCAATTATCTTGTCTAGGCTTATATACCCTTTGGGGGGGGGGGGGGTTCTCTCCCTACTTCCCTTTTTAGGGCGTTCCCTTTCGGTGGTTCCAGTCGGGTGGCGCTTCTTCCGCCACATTACCTAGTAGTATGTTACTTGTTTTATTGACAGCTGGCGCTTTTTGTTGGCGATTCTTCCGCTGTTTACAAAGCAGCAAAACCTTGAATCTTTTGATTTTGAAGATACCTATGGGTGTGCCTATGAGAAAGTTTTGCTCAAGATCTAGGATTGCGGTTGCGTTCCGCCCCACCCAGCAAGACCAACCAAACGTTATCCATTGCGGTCATTGGTGCTAAAAAATGGAATTTTAAAACTTGCGTAATATTGGGTCTAAAAAGGATGTGATGAATGAGAAAGTCATATTATTGACTCATTTCCACATAACTTACAATATTTTGTTCTAATCTAATCTCGTGTTTGCTTTGGGGAGTGGCAGGTGAGGAGTAGTTTTTTGATTCAGATAACCCGAGTTCCTTAATGAAGGATGAAGCATTTTTTTTTTTGACACTTTTTTACTTTTTGAAAAGTTCGGAAGGCCAAGAGGACAAAGTGTGCGCCCGGGGTTCAATGAAGTTATCAACGTGAGGAGCAACAACTACAGGCAGCCTTCGAGGGTTTTGACTCCTTACAACCCCTACAACCCGAGAAATCCATACGGTAAGTGCCAATTTATGGGGACTTGGGCTAAAAGGCAATAAATTTTAGATTTGATGATGAAAGGACGGCACCTCCAACGCAACGTGCAGGGCCTGGGGAACTCCCGTACGTGATAACTGAAGACCGTTTGCGGAAAATCCGTTCTAACTTCCTTTATTGGTTCTTCGATAAAGGTGGTCCAAATGATTCCGGTGACCTTCAAAAGGACATCCATCCTCCTCTACCCAAATCCAAAAACTTCAATTTCCAACTTCCCTTTTCGGTTTCCGCTTCAACTACACACGCGTAAGCTTAAACGGTTATCTCGAGTTTTCGGACCCTCCAGAACAGTACAGTTACCCCTTCATTTCCCGACGGTCGAGTGGCCCAAAAAGAACGATCCGAGTTTTATCGGTATTTTCTATTCCAAATGCCGTATCGGTCTCATCAAAGATACAGATGTGGATCAAAGACCTCCTGGTGTACTTCAGAATGGAAAGAGATTTACAAGGAAGGACTGACCGTTTCGGGGTTGAAGTTAGAGAACGTCTTATGTGGGACATCCGTCAGGGCGTCATCGGTTCTGACTCATTCGTTCCAAAACACGCAGTCATCATCACCTGGAAAAACGTATCTTTTGCCGGAGGAATCGACATCAGTCTCTATAAAGTAAAATTTTGTCAACATCAATATTTCATTCATTTACTTTCAGACGAATACATTCCAACTTGTATTGGCTACTGATGAAGTCATCACATATGCGATGTTCAACTATGCGGACATACAATGGACAACGCACACTGAAGCAAATGGTGATACCACTGGAGGTGAAGGAGGTACTCCGGGTTGTTGGATTCAATGCTGGAAACGGGACTCGGACTTATCAATATAAACCATATTCGCAGGTAGGATTCGGTTATGTGGACTAGTGCTATCTTCAATTTTGTAGGCAAGTACGATTCGAGATTTAACGGGGCGTGGTTGGGCTAACGGATTTCCTGGACGTCACATATTCCGTATTGACGAAAACATTCTTCCGGGATCTTGCAACAAGGATATAGCCGCAGCAAGTTTGGACCTTAATTTCGCACCTGAATCTGGAAACATGTTGGGCGGGACTATTGTGAACATCACCGGACCTTGTTTTACCAAAGAAATGAAGATAATATGCAGGTTTGATACGACGCCGACTTTAGGAACAGTGGTCGACACCAACCGGGCGATATGCGTTCAGCCTTTCATCATGGCTGAAGGTTACATACCCTTCGAAATCTCGTTAAACGATGACAAATATATTTGGAAAGGACTATACTTTGTCGGTAAGTCAGTTTATTGATGAATTCTTTGGTATTTTGTTTGCAGAAACTCCAGCGACGGCGACGCAAAGGATCTCTTTTGCTGAGAACGATCATTATGGAAGTGTGAATGATGCTTATCCTGGAGAAATCAAAATAACGTGGAACAAATACAATTTGACTTCCAATTCTGCGGCTCCTTTGCAGATTTCGATTTGGGCGTACAAAGAGACGAATATAGCACCGAAACTTCTTTATGTTGACACGTTAGAATCAGGTGTGGCAAACACAGGCAGCTACGTCATACAACCGGCCAACTTCCGGACAAGGAACAACTATGAATTGTCCGAGCTCACTTTCGGCTTCATTCAAATCAACTTGACAAACCCGACCCAATATCAAGGACTTAGCATAACCCCCGTAATATGGAGTAAGCCGATACCTCTCGGATGGTACTTCGCTCCGCAATGGGAGAGACTCTACGGGAAAAAGTGGGCAGAAGCGAAATGCGACCAGTGGCTTATGAACGACAGATTTTGAAGAATTTCGCTAACGAGTTGGCCCAATGCCCTGCACGTTACAGCAAGCGTTAAACGACAAAGGGCGTTTTTTGCCCGATCCAGATTGCGATATGATCGCGAATCCGAACTGTTTTTACCACAAAGGTGCACGTCATTGCGTCAAAACTGGTGCTCCGAAGTAAGTAAAATGTGGGTCGTTTTGGGAGTGAGGGCGTTTACGCTAGAACCTTCAAATTCTTGTCTGTATGTCTACAAATCCTTTATTTTTTCAGTTTGGAAGGAGCAGAACAACAATGCTGTTATGACAAAAACGAATATTTGATGTTGTCGTACGACCAGAAATGGGGGTCTTCGCCGAAGAGATCGTCAAATTTGGGTCTTTTACCGTGGACTGAGCCGAACAAAGTTCCAACATTATCGCAGTGGTGGCATGATATAAGCCCATTCTACCACTGTGTTTATGGCAGTCTGAGCAAGCTGTCGGATGCGAGACATTACGTTTCGAACGGCGACCTAGTCAAGATTGCGTAGGATACCAAGCGCCGTACGTCGCTACCGTCTTCGGTGATCCTCACATTGTCACATTCGACGAGCTTGAATACACTTTCAACGGTAAAGGCGAATTCGTTTTGCTCCATTCTTCGACAGATAAATACAAACTTGACGTACAAGGGAGATTCGAACAGGTCGGGCCGAATATCTACGGAGACACTGCTGCCACTTTACTGACATCTGTTGCAGGTGAATATAAATTGAAGATTCTTTTTACTTATAAAGTTTTCAGCTAGAGGAAATAATTCGGCGATCATCGAAGTCCGCTTGCGACCAAGATACGCCCAATGGCGATACAGATTGGACGTTTTCGCCAACAAACGTCGAGTCTTTTTCGACCGCCCTGCACTTCGTGTTCAGCACTTCCGAGGCGTCACCGTCTATTTGCCATCTCAGGTTTTGGACCAATCGCAGATCGTGATTATGTTCGAAACCGGAGTAGGAGTTGAGGTAGTTGAGAACAAAGGATACATGGCCTGTCGTGTCTACTTGCCCTGGATGATGATCGTACGTATAAGCAATCCTTGAGCTTGGCATACCATTTAGGGATCCCTTAATGTTTTATTTCATTCTCACCATCTTTTAAAGAATCAAACGCGAGGTTTGATGGGAAATTGGAGCTTCGACATTTCCGATGACTTCACCACTCCTGACGGCCAAATCGTACAAGTCGGAGACCTTGAAGATTTCGAACGAATACACAAAGATTTTGCTCTCAAATGTATAATCACTCCTTTTTTTAAGCATAATGATTAATTGAAATTTTAGGGTTGCTGGAAGATAGAGCAGATCCGAAAAAAGGAGAGCCCCTCTTATAAGGGAGTATGGCCGTTCAGCATCGTACTATGCGAATCGTACTTTTGTACCAGAATGGAAAAAAAACTCCTCAGGAAATCATACCACCGAATCGGACACAGGACGTCTCTAAGGCTGAAGACCTCTGCGGCGACTCGTATCAATGTAAATACGATTACGCGTGAGCCTCAATCGTGAAATGGCGAAACAGACTTTGGACTACTTCAGCGAATATTCATCTATCAAGCAGACCAACAAAATGAGAAGTATGATCATTAAAAATGTTTCATCTAAAACAAGTTATTCAGCATTGAGCTGTGGAGTTCTTGAAACGCCAAGATTTGGAAGGAAAAGTAACTTCTTCTTCGTTCCTGATACCAAAGTTATTTTCGAATGCGATCAAGGTTTCATTTTGGTTGGAGATCAACAAAGGAAGTGCTCCGCTCAAGGGAAATGGATCGAAGGGGATGAAGGGTTCACCGAATGTCTCAGTAAGTATCATCATTTGATTAGGATTTGTGGAAAGCTCTCTATATTTTAGGGTATGTCGAATACGACAGGCAACAACTGGCGAATATGTCGCTCATGATTTTGGGCATTCTTTTGCCGTTGGTCCTCACACTGGTCTGTATCGCGACGTGGTTTTATCGCCGTCACTCAGCCCGTCTTCAGAACGGGGTCCAAAGCTGGAAGTACAGCAGGAGGCGTTCTTCCTTATCTGGCCGGGGTAAAGAAGAGGATAAACTCGTTAGGAATCCGAGCAATTTCGACGCCGTTTACAATACACACGAGCCCCTTCCGAACCGCCCCGACATCGACTTCGAAGACGGAACCGACAGCTCGTTCGACTCCCCCAAATCTCAAATGCGTCGCGCCGATAGCGTAGAAACCGACATATACTAAACTTTTGTACACTTTTTTATATTAAAAAACTGTTTTATTAACGTTATTTAAAACAATTTTATTAACACCTTTCAAAAGAGAGCTTTCCAATCAATTCAAGACATCAATCTCAACTTATTCAAATTCCAGGAGAAGAGTATTCTTTACAAGCAATCGGTAAAACGTGGCTTATAATCGCATGCGTTTTAATTCCTCTGGTTCTTCTTCTCGTTTGTTTTGGCTTCCATTGGGTACGACGTCGCCGTGTCATCGATGCGCGGATGTAAGAATAAAACCAAAATATCCGATCTAGTCTTAATTATATTCTTTCCAGACCGGCCAAATACAGAAGCAGGACAAGTCTGGAAACCACTCCGATGAGAATAGAAACGGCGGTCGATTGAAAATTTGTACCTTTATATTTTAATATAAATTGTTTTTATTTTGATTTTCAATATTGAGGGGATATGGCGGACCACTTGAGAATGTGAAGAAAATTTAAGGGCCTCCTGAACCTGGTTTTTTTTGTACCCGGGGACGGTGCTATAGGTAGCCCCTGCGCACTTAAGAGATCTATTGGGCTGCCCCAACTCTAGGGATCAGGTTCTGGAGACTGGTAGAGTTCTCATACTCCATCAGTCTCCAGAAGGCAGTGCCTTTCAGGTCCGCCAATGTAAGAGTGGTTTACCGAAGTGCAGGTACCTTCTTGCGAGTGCTTCACATTCGAACAAAAGTCACAAAAGGTGCTCTGCTCGCACGACGAAAGGTGCTCACTGCTCAGTTTCTCTGAACCCTCATCGCAGAGTCTGCACCTCACCTCTGTAAAGCCCCATGTTCCTCAGGTGATATCTGACAGGATGGTGCCGTCAGGATACCTAAACCTGGTGCGCATTTCCGTGTTCTGTTCGGAATTTTTAAGTTTTTTTGCGTTTAACCATCGCGACATAAGCAGGACCGCAATTGTGGTTTTTCTGTATCTATTAGGTGTACAAAATGAAACTCAGCCACAGGGTAAATTTGAATTTTGTAGATTTTAGCCGAGTTTCATTTTGTACACCTAGTAGTTCATTTTTTCAAAATTTTGGACATTTTAGGCGTTAAAGTCCATCAAAAGTTGACCTTCTCCGTGTAAGAAGGTTATTGAAGTATAACCATTAAGAAGGTTAATTTTTAAAGGCTTGTAAATCGTAAACCGTTACAGATATTGAAAAAATGCACTAAATAAAATCTGTTGGAAATTTAATTCTCTTTAATTTTATTCTATTCATTTTTTCTCTAGGACGCACTGTTTTCAAGATAAATTTATTTAAAAAAAATTATTTTCCGAAAATGGTGCATCCTAGAAAATAATAATTAAGTACAAATTTATAAAGAATTAAATTTCCTACAATTTTTATTTATTAGGTGTACAAAATAAACTCAGCCACAGGGTAAATTTGAATTTTGTAGATTTTAGCCGAGTTTCATTTTGTACACCTAGTAGTTCATTTTTTCAAAATTTTGGACATTTTAGGCGTTAAAGTCCATCAAAAGTTGACCTTCTCCGTGTAAGAAGGTTATTGAAGTATAACCATTAAGAAGGTTAATTTTTAAAGGCTTGTAAATCGTAAACCGTTACAGATATTGAAAAAATGCACTAAATAAAATCTGTTGGAAATTTAATTCTCTTTAATTTTTATTCTATTCATTTTTTCTCTAGGACGCACTGTTTTCAAGATAAATTATTTTAAAAAAATTATTTTCCGAAAATGGTGCATCCTAGAAAAAATAATTAAGTACAAATTTATAAGAATTAAATTTCCTACAATTTTTATTTATTAGGTGTACAAAATAAACTCAGCCACAGGGTAAATTTGAATTTTGTAGATTTTAGCCGAGTTTCATTTTGTACACCTAATATCTCCGCACTCATCAACTTTTTGGGAAATAAAACACACAAAAAAATGGCGTATAAATAATTTTTATTATTCATTTTTTCAATTAATTACACAAAAAAAATTAATTACGACAAATTTGAACACACTCATAATTATTTTGAAAGCGTCCGATCTCTCCATATTCTCCGGTGGAAGATCACTCGCATTTTATTTTGTCCCTTTAATTTTTTTTAAAAATTATTTACAATATTTATAATAATAATGAACATAAAAGTACAAACATTAATAAGTACATGCTTATCAATTTGACAATAAATAAAAATCAGGAAACGGGAAAGGGTAGGGGAATGTTCTGAACTTGTCTTAAGGCCATTTTCTAGTCAATATGGAATTCTGTCAGCTTACTATTTTCCATAAAATTACACCTTAAGTATTTTGGCCTTTTTTTAGGTTTTTAAGTTTTAAAGCTTTGGTTTTATGTAAACAATTTGGTAACTTACATAAGAGTTGAAATCCGTACAATAAGAAATAATAAAAAATTAAAATTTGGTAACTTAAGTATCCAAATTTGATGGGTTTCACTGGTTTTTAAAACTACTAGTATATAGGAAAATTAAGAGCTGATTTGGACAATAAAGCCAGCGAAATCCGGAATATAAACTGGAAAGTTTATGATAAACGATGGTAACTTTGATTGGCCAATAGATGTGGCCTTATCAAAGTTAAAGCCTTTTGATTGGACGGTGGGTTTGGCTTGAAGGTTAAGACTAAAAATGTGGATTTCAGACAGAACAAATGTCAGAGGACAAATTAAAATCTTTGATTGTTCAAAGGGCTTGGCCAAATCAAAGGTTAAGGCATTCGATTGGATAGACGAGTCCTATTTCAAAAATTTGATTTATCATGAAAAGTCTTAACTTTCCAAAAACTAATTCCGTCAAAAAAAAAGTCATTTCGCTGTCCTAAAAATAAGGCTCTTAATGTTATCGTTATAATTTTAAACGGACTGCAAGGCTTTTGAGGTGTTCGATTTTATTTTCGTAGTCAGCCCGCTCCTTTTCCAACGACTCTGAAAGTTTTTGAAGCGAAGAAAGCGTCGATTCGAGACGTCTCGCTTCCTCTCGGGAATCTTCCAAAGCGGATTCGCTTTCAAGAAGTCGCTTACGAAGGACATCCCTTTCTCGTATTCGCTCTAAAAACAATGTTTTATGCGGATAAAATAAAATTTTCTTACCACTATCGTAATCAGCATATGCTTCCATAATCGCTTCAAGGC
Source organism: Orius insidiosus (assembly GCA_014119065.1). NCBI lineage: Eukaryota > Metazoa > Arthropoda > Insecta > Hemiptera > Anthocoridae > Orius > Orius insidiosus. Next base: position 31,508 of record JACGAQ010002270.1, on the reverse strand, counting down.
CAGGCCACTTGACAACGACTCCAACAGCTTTTCTGGGCTTTTGACACGACTCTAAATATAAAAGGAGTGGAGTTATACGATTTTTTCGCCTCCTCTCTGACAGAACTTCGGACCAACTTATCTCCATTTCTTTATTTAAAAAAAAATTATAAAGGTCATCTTAGAGCATTTGAGATTACCTTGTTTGGATTCCTTGTCATATGTGACAAGGCCAAGGCGGTTGAGAAAGTCCGCTTTTGGTTTTGTGTCACCCAAATCTTCTGGCTCACGAGGTATGGGAAGGTCAAAAGGTTCCTCAGGTTCTTCAGTTTCCACCTCTTCCGGCTCAACTGTCATCCAAGGAAGGACTCTCAATCGTAAAACTTTATCAAGTTCGATACCTTAAAAAATACAATGATTATGATTAAATGAAAAACTTAAGAGTTTTACTTGATTTTTGGAGTTTTGTGATGAGTCCAAATGAACGAAGGGTTTGAAGTTTGTCTTCAGATAGATCAAGAGGGGCTGGAGGTCCTGAGTAGATGAGCGGGTCAGGATCAAGTATCTCTTCGCTGAAACGAGGAGAACGCTGTTCGTCCAACCAAGAGACGACTGGCGACGACGAACGGACTGGACGACGGTCGAGATACTGATCGACGATGGATTCATCCAAGTCATAAATAAGGAAGCGTTCTTTATAATTGTTCTGTGCGGGGGCTGTGGGTAGTCTTCAAATGGACGAACGAACCTCGGCTGTGGCTGTTGTACTTTCGGCGACGGAGACGGCTTCTTCCGCCTGTCCTCCTCCATTTTCATATACGGCGGCAAAAGAAGCGGTGATGGCATCATCGGATACACAGGATACGGTGGGTAAACGGGTAAAGCACAACGTTCTAAATACAACTGTTCTTCTAGCCTATACGGATACAAATAAGGATATTCGACAGGTAAAGAAATCGGGCGTTCTTGCGGCCTGTACGGTTGAAAGCCGCTCCTCGGTGGCTCTTTCTGCGGTGACTGCGGCCTCTTTTCTTCCTGCTTTGAAGCCAAATTACGAAGAAAAGCGCAAAAGAGCGACCCTGTTGCGGTTGAGGAAGTGCTTTTGGTTTAACCTTTGACGTACTCTCTTTAGGTTTAGGAGGTTTTTTCGGTTGTGGCTTAATTTGATGTCGATGACCTGAAGGAAGACGCGCGACCAAAACATCCGGTGAATCTTCCGGAGGCGGAGGCTGCGGTATCCAATTGTACTGACGCTTTTCAGGCGGCAAACCCCATCTTTCATATTCTAAGGACTGCGACCTCAACGTCTCATAGCAATCTAAGCATACGACAGCCAAATCTCCATTCTCTAAAAGCAACGAACGCTCAGGCTGGCGATGATAACGTAAAAATGGAAAGTCTTTCACAGGAAGAGCACGGACACGTCTTCTATACGTCGTTATTCCACATACGTAGCATATGTAATCATGCCAATTGTACTGCTTATTTTCAGGAGTTACATTTGGACTTCTTCTCCACTGAGAGAGAACAGTATGATAACAAAACGTACAAACTAATGTTGAACCATCTTCTCTTAACTGCTCTGTGTTGGATGCATTTTGATGACGAAGCAAAGATGGGAAATAAGGAGCATTCCGTCCTTGCGGACGACTGTAAATAACCCGGGCTAACGTCAAATCAGAATGTAGACCACACAGAAAACAATATATCGAAGATCCCTGAGGTAGAATCGGACTGCCTATATTCCGAGGCAAATCGTATTTACGAGCTTCTAAAGGTATCCGCTCATTCTCCATCATGTCCCATTGCGCAGACAACCGACTCAAGCATTTATTACAAATTAAAACACGTCCTGTTGAATCTACACAGTCTGCTGTTTGCAATAAAGGCCGCAAACATGGAAAATGCATTGCATGCGAGTTAACCCCTTCTGGAGCAGTAGGTACCCATTCCGTCTCATTTTTTGGTATCAAAATCATACACGAAGGACAAAGATAAGTGCTAGTAGGATATTCTTTAGTGGTCGGTTTTAATTCGTAAGGTTTAAAACGGATGTCGGGCTTCTTTTTATCCGGGCATGGGAATCCTTGGTGTTTCTGCGGTATCGATTTGTAGCAAATACTGCAGACTTCAACACATCCTTGATTAAGTGGTCTGGCTTTGGCGGGAGCATTTAGGGATGCAATAAACGGGTAGTAGACAGCGCCAGTGTCGTTCGGTTGGGAATACATTGTGCGTAATGAAGACGTTGGATACTCCAAACCGCATGTGTAGCAGACAAACGTCTCTTGGGCTGGACTTGAGCGTTTACGGAGCGTGTAATGACGGTCCGGATGAGCGACATTTGTCGCCTGATAAGAGTTCCACTGGTGAAGAAGGTGCTGCTGACACGGAGCGCATGCAAGCACACGTCCAGCAGAATCCATCGGGCGTGAACGTGGCGGACGCGAATGGAGCATCAAAGACGGAAAATACGGCTGATTCGACAACGGCTTCGCAGCTACAAAAATATAAATAAAAACAAACTTCAAAAACCTGAACATACCAATATGAGCCAAAGATCCTCGTGAATACTCCTCACCGCACACATAACAAACTTGGGTCTTCGAGTTCTTATTCGGCATCGACAGATCTAAAATATCGGTACCGCTTGAGCTTGTAAAACTACCTGAATTTTAGAAGAAAAAAAAAATAGAAAAAAAGAAAAGAAAAAAAAAAAGAGTCCAGTTTATAAGAGGAAAGGATTAAAGTTCAGAATCTTCAAAGCCATGATTTTAGATATAAACTGGACTATGAAATTGAAAATAAAAAGAAAAGATAACGACAAAAAATTTTTTTACCTGGGTTTGAAGAGGAGCCATTAGCAGCAGAAGAAATGGAAGGCGATTGTCGAGGGTCAAAGTTTGAGGTTTCTTCAAGGCTGGAGACGCCCGAATCGCGATACGCTTGGCCCATGATTTCATTGTATTCTTGAGCGCCGACTTCAGCGCCCGTGTAGGGTCCGTTATCGACCCTTTTGAGCCAATAAATCCGTCGAGAATGCGGAGTGTTTTCTTTTTGGTATTTCTCCCATTGTTGGGTGAGAAGGCTATAGCAGAGGTAGCAAGAGCGGAAAAGAGTTTCACGATGAGGGGCACGTCTGTATCCTGCAGGTGGCGAATGACCTTCCAAAATGGAAAGAAAGGTTCTTCGATTTCGACACCTCCTGCGACAATTGTCCTTGAACCGGGGGTCGACCTGAGCTGATATTCTTCGCCGTGACCCGTCGAACCGCATACGAAGCAGACGTTATGCGCCGACGAGATCGATGCGACGTTGAAATGTGGATGCGGGTGAACCAATGGAAGCGGATGAAGACCCGCTGACGAATGGTTCGCTATAGCGTGGTTCGGTATCGCATCAGGCAAATACCCTCGATTGTCCGTCATTATACTCCCTTCAAGAAAAACAAAACATTAAAAAAATTGGCGACACCCAAAATACATCAGAACTAATTAACAGACAGAAAGATCTTTAGAGCAAAAGAGCAAAGGTAATTGAGACCTAAGCTGACCTCAAGACCCATTAATTTTATCGTTTAAAATTGGTCAACCTGTTTCCAGATTTTAAGATAGCTAAATACGTAGAGCAAACCTAACTAAAAACATGAATATCTCAGGAACGGTTGGACCAATGGTTATATAACAAAAATTCAACTTCCAAATTTCCGTAATTCCATTATCTCTACATCATGTAAACACGTCAATCGACGTAAGTTAAAAAGATCCAAATTTTAAGTTGGTACACACGAAAGATACAAAAACTTTACAGATGGAAAATTGCATACTGACCAATAACTTTAGAGCCATAATTTGGCCAAAATTTCAAGAAAATTCTAATGAAAATAATTTAATTGCGTTTAAATAAATAATCAAAAAGATAAATTAGAGGACTTACTTTCAAACATCAAGTCTCCTCCATCATCTTTCAATTCTGAGAAATTTCCAGTGGGAGATGAAAATTTTCACTTTTTTTTCTCCCGATGAGGAAACAATAAAAAAATTGACAAATCACATAATTTCTTTGTTTGAAGTTTCCGAAAGAAACTTTTTTTTTCTGTTGTCCGGGGGTTTTCCTTTAGTTTTTTCTCCGCATAATTCCAATCACAAATAACTTTATTTATAAAATACTTGAAAGTTTATTATTTTAAATTATAAAAAGATTAATTATTAATAAATTCTCGACGTTTTTTAACCCCCAGGACAAAATAGATAACTGAAAAAGGGGGACCCCAGAAACCAATATGGACGCCACTTTCTATCTCAAGAAATCAGTGTTGCCAACTAAACAATGTTTTTAAAAAGAGTTGTGGAAGAGAAACTCAATATTCGGAGGGGCCTGTATATTTTTTCTAAATTCTTTTTCTCTTTCTAACTCCTCTCTGTCGTCAAATGCATGGCTAAAATCTGTAGAATATTAGACTTTTCCTATAAATTTAATTTCTTTTTAACTTCCATAAAGAAGTTATTGTGATACCCTCGACGTCGGGTTTTTGGGGAAGGGTCTTCCAGACCTCGGAGGGTCAAATCGAATATCGATCTTAACTTTGTCTGTGGTGCCGGCCGGCCGTCCAGCCGTAGCATTTTTTTTCCGGAACACTTTACGGCCACAATTTTCAACCGATTTTCACCAAATTTTCTTTAGTCGGTGAAAAAGAAACTAAGAAAAAAAAATGAGGTCGAAAATTCATTTATTAATTCGATTACATTAAGAAAACATCATAAATAAACGATTAGAAAAATAATAATAAAAAAGAGAAAAAAGATTCGAGGTAAGATTTTGGCTGTAGCTTTTCGCAAATTGTAGATTATGAAATAGAAATTTTGATTCGGAATGGGTGGGTTTATGAGAAAACATCGGAAATTTATGGTTCGACTTTGAGAAGTTCGACGTCGAAGATGAGGGTCGAGTTTGGCGGGATGATCCCAGGATGTCCACGAGATCCGTACGCGAAATCAGGCGAGCAAGTGAGCTTCGCTCGCTGTCCGACGCACATCTGAGCGACTCCTTCGTCCCATCCTTTGATCACTTCGCTCCGTCCGAGGCGGAACTTGAACGGGACGCCACGGTCGCGCGAACTGTCGAACTTTTGTCCGTTCTCCAGAGTTCCTGTCAAAAATAAGAAAAACGATCATTAGGAAGAAATCTAGGCACTAATTGGGCTTATTCATATTTAAGAGAGAAAAAAATCATAAAAATGAAGTTAAGTAAGACTGTCCTGAACTAAATATCCAACATCTTTGAAGTCAAAAAGCCCTAAAAATCGATTTGCTAACCACTGAGTCTAGTCTTGTGGAAAAAAGAATATTACACGTCCCACAGGTCGCAATTTTCTAAAACAGGGGCACCACCCAATAAAACCGTTTTTATTTTCTTCGCATTTCGGAAATTCACTATTATTTATACCATATTTCAGTTAAAACTTATAACAAATTTTAAAATAAATCAATAAAATTACCTGTGTAGTGGACTACAACCGTTTGACCGGTTTTCGGATAAGTCTGACCTGTAGAAAATTAAAATTTTAAAAAAATTATTAATTTAAAGTAAATAAATATACCGTCTCCTCCGCTAATTGTATGTACGGTGACTCCCATTTTTAAAAATTAAGGATTTTGCGAATTTTCTTCAATCACAACAACCGGCGGCCCTTGTAAAAAAGGTCAATGTCTCCGAGTTTGCCGAAAATACAATATGGCCGTCTTTAATGATCGGGGAGATGAAAAGGTTGTCTTGTTTTTAAGAAAAGAAGTCTCGTTTCTGTGGAAATGATTGACGATGACGTCATTTCATGGGCCTCAATCTGCAACACTGATGACATCACATTATTCCCCACAACCATCAAAGTACATAAAAATGTATAGATATACTAAACCATTTAGGCAGTACATATTAAATTTTAGTAACAAATTATTATTAAATTTTAGCATTCGAATATTTAGTGGTTTAAAGTTATTAGTTATTTTAAAGTTATATTTTGTATTATTATTTTAATAAAAATATAACAAAATTTTTTTAAGTTCCATTATTAAAACACATGAATTAAAGTTATATTTTAAAAAATTGGCTTAGACAAACTTAATATTGTAAAGGCATTGACGTTTTCTTCATTAAAAGAAAGGTGAAGAAAGAACGGTCTTAGTGTAAAGAGCTGATCCTGATCTTATTCCTGAACAAGCTATTTAGTAATTAATATTAATATTTTACATAAAAATTTGATTTATATGATTCCGAAATCTTTTTTTATCAAAAGATTACCTTAAAAATATTTTTATCAAAAATTAAAGAAAAATCAAAACTTTTGATACTAAAGAGCAGTTCTAAAAAGAGCTGATACTTGATCATCCGCATTGTGTAGTATCGAACTGTTCTACAATTTTCTCCGAGAAGGGGATTTTTCTCAGGTTGGTTCATCTGAAAATTTACGAAATTATATTTAATTTTGTGATTTTTAGGAACTATTTCGACTAAAATGGCCCTCCGCGCTGCATTTTCGGCTTCAAGGCGCAACTTCTATTTGTCGGCGTCGAGATTTTCAAGTTAGTTTTTAATTTGGTTTATTTTTTCTAAAAATATAATTTAATCGTTTTTAGGTATGCCGGACCCTATCGATCACGCGACTGGTCTTGAAAAAAGGGAACTTTTAGCCAAAATGGCTGGAAATGATGTAAGAAATGATATTTATTTTAGGATATTTATGATTTGTCGCTTTAGCCTGGTAAAGTGGATGCAGGTTGGCAAAGTCACTAGAAAAGTGTTGCCAAACTGCAAATTCTAGTTTACCAACTTAACATGTGCATAGTTGGCCAACTTAAAGCAAACAATGCTGCCAATTTAGATGACCTAAAGTCTTTTTCTTCTTTCAGAACCCTTTCGACATGAGAGTCCTCAAGAGGGGCCCAGGCACCAAAGAATGCCCGAATCAGGTTCCGTCAGCTTTCGACTCTCGCATCCTCGGTTGCATTTGTGAAGAAGATGCGACGACCGTTAACTGGATGTGGCTCTACCAAGGTCAACCCAAACGCTGCGCCTGCGGACATTGGTTCCAGCTCACCTACAAAGCCCCTATTTAAACTATTATAAAGTCAAGAAACTTAAAAAATAAAATTAAATAGTGATTGTATATTGTAAAATTTATGTTGTAAATTATGTTTTGTCGTTAAAATAAATTTGAAATAGATCAATTTGTTTCAATGGCAAACATTAAGTTCTTTTTCTTCACTGATGATTGAAGGGGTTGAGGAAAAAAACTTTGCCCAAATCCTTTTGAATTCACTATACTCATTGAAAACGAAAAATTAGTTGCGATGTAGATTTAAGAATTTCTCAACTAGATTGGGTCAAAATTTTGCTCACACCATCCTAATCCTTCCTATAATTGGCCCAGCCAGAGTGATCTAAGGGGATACCCTTCCCAAGTATGCAACCAATCAGGCTCCTCCAGTTGACTGTTTTCGACAATAAGCCACACCCCTTGTCCAATTAAAATCCCACTTCAGGTGTAGGCTACGAATAAGCAAATCCAATCAAATAGCTTTTTAGATAGGCCACGCCTCCTCACCATCAAATGCTCTTTCAACATTAATAACTGACCAATCAAATGATCTTTTTTGAATAGGCCACGCCTCCTCACCATCAAAATGCTCTTTCAACGACTAAGCCTACTGACCAATCAAATACTTTTTAGAATAGGCCACGCCTCCTCACCATCAAAATGCTCTTTTCAACATTGACTAAGCCTACTGACCAATCAAATACTTTTTTAGAATAGGCCACGCCTCTCACCATCAAAAATGCTCTTTTCAACATTGACTAAGCCTACTGACCAATCAAATACTTTTTAAGAATAGGCCACGCCTCTCACCATCAAAAATGCTCTTTCAACATTGACTAAGCCTACTGACCAATCAAATACCCTTTTTAAGAATAGGCCACGCCTCCTCACCATCAAAATGCTTTTTCAACAGACTAAGCCTACTGACCAATCAAATACCCTTTTTAAGAATAGGCCACGCCTCTCTCATCATCAAAAATGCTCTTCTTTGACTAAGCCTACTGACCAATCAAATACCCTTTTTAAGAATAGCCACGCCTTCTCACCATCAAAATGCTCTTTCAACATTGACTAAGCCTACTGACCAATCAAATACTTTTTAAGAATAGGCCACGCCTCCTCACCATCAAAAAATGCTCTTTTCACATTTCAAAAATGCTTTCTAAGCCTACTGACCAATCAAATACCCTTTTAAGAATAGGCCACGCCTCCTTACCAACCTAATATTCTTACTAATCCTCTCCTTACCTCCTAAGATTCAAGGATAAACAAATTATTGGAAGTCATTACTATATTTACAATATACAATATAACATGATATATACTATTCAATACAATTGATACATTAAATGTAAAAATATTCATTTATTTGATGAAAGGCACGTAAAATCTGGACGGTGATAATAATTCGGTGATTTTTATAATAAATTGGAATGTTTTGGAATAGTTTAAGTAGTTGTGATGAGGCCGGTTGTGTGATCGAGGACGGTGTCACCACCGACGCCTCCGGACGGTTCGCCAGACTCGTTCGAACTGGAAGACTCACGTACGACGGAGTTCCGGGACCATTCTTCGTTTGTAGGTGTGACGCTTGTCGCTGTCGCGGGAGTCGCTCGTTGGTTCCGGACGAACGGTCATGATTAGGTTCCACGAATTGGCAACCATCATATCAGTGACCTGATCGAGACTTTTCCCAGCGACCTCGATACCGTTCACTTCAAGTACCTCATCGTTTACAGCGAGCATCCCGTCGACTCCGCCAAACCACCTGGGACAAGTCGCGATATGAAAATTCCAGGGCATTTCTGCACACCGTTTGCCGTCACGCGAAAACTTGTACCATCTCTTATATAAAATCCTGAAAGAAAATATTAAATACAAGAAATCGTCTTTCAAAATGTTACCTAAAGGTCTTTCAGTTCCATGCTTGACAAGTCTGACCCTTCTGCAGGTTTCTGGTACTTGGTCAACATCGATGATGGAAGAAACTTGTCTAAAATCATGTGGGTTCGAAATAGCAAGACCTTTCCCTTTCCCAGGTGTCCCGAGAATTGAGGATATTATATTTTTCGGTCTGAAGTCCCGTAGCCGTTTAGCTCCTCAAGACTTTCGCCTTTTCTCTGTATTATAATTCTTAAAAGTGGTTTCGCATTTTGAAAAGCGCGAGTTAGATTGTCATCGTTGTTAATCGGCAGCAGGTCGCCGTCCCGCGGGTCCGTATACGATATCAGAAACGGCGTATCCATCAATTTGTGAAGCTTCTCTAACGTCTTGTGGAACTCCTCGTATTTCGCGGTGCTCTCCCGCGGTAAAGAAAACCGCCGAAACTCAGCATCAAACTACAACATAAAAAGCTTGTACAGAAGAAGCTAAATTTTGCAGCCAATATTTTTCTCTTCATTCTTCACACAAAAATTACAATAATTCCCCTCAAAATGTCGAAAACTCAAAATTTTCATTACCTTGCTTTTGATTTCAACGAGGCCAGAATCGATCCTCTGTTCTCTCTTGGAATGTCTCGACATAATTAAATAATTAAACCATAAAAAAAATTAACGATAATTACATTAAAACAATTCAAAAAATTTAAAAATTGATTATCTCACGATTCATAATTGGACGATTTTTAACATTACATATAAAAAGGAATTTGAAAAATTATTAACAATAATACTGATTAAAAATTAACAATAATAATAAAAAAAATGAAAATGTTAAGTAAACAAGGATATGAGTCATGCGGCCATTTTGTCAAGTATCGATGTAGTGATCGATGTAATATTGGCCGTTTAATTTTTTATTTTATATCTTTATATATTGTAAAGTTAATAATTATCTTGTTTTATGTATAATTAAGCTTTTTTTATTGATTTGAAATGTTTAAATTATCTGAGAACTCTGAGAAGGTGATTTAGAACTGGTTCGAACCGGTGATTTAGTAGCTGATTCTGTCGACCCCATTAACCTTCGGAACTGTTTCTTTTTGCAATTCATGTTCTTTTTATCTTAATTATGATATTAATTTCGTAATTACATTTTTTTTTTTAAATATTTTTAGTTTTGATTAAAAATGTTACCTCCGAATAAACCGTGGGAGGGGGCTGGAGGGAACAACTTGAGAAACTCCATGTAAGTTCGATTATGTTGAAAAAACTTGTTTGGCACTTATGTACCATTGTTAGGCATTCTACATACTTTGAGTATATAATACCTAAGAAACTTTATATACTTTAGTATTATATATAGTATGGGTATATAAAGCCTAAAGAAACTATACTCAAGATACATATTAACATTGTGTACAATCCTTGCATGGTATTTGCAGGCCATCTTTTTTTTTTCTTACTCGTCATTCTCTAGATCTTTTCTCGATAGCGAGAGCTTCTCTCCGAGCAAGGATAAAGAAAAAACCAATGAAATGAAGCAGTCCTGCCAATTTGGCTTTTTTACAACCATTTTACTTGCAGGGTTGATATTAATCTTCTGTGGGCGGTTTGAGGAGGAGTACCTGGAGTCGCTCAAGCGCCGCCTGTCCCAAGGCGAGACATCATCGGACGCAGTCCTGGCCTTCTTTATGGCGGTTACGGTGGTGGATACTCAAACTATGGAATGTACCCTGGTTAGCTCTATGGGCTCTTACGGTAACATGTACGGAATGAACGCTTTTGAAAACAGGTAAATGAGTAAGAAACGTTGAAAATCGTATTTATATTTTATTTTAGGTTTGTGCAGTCTGCTGAAGAAAGATCGCAGCCGGCGTTTGAGAGTGTGGAGTCGTTCGTCCGTACGTTTACATCAATAGCAATGATGATGGAATCAACATATCATGCGATGTCGATGTCCTTCCGTGCCGTTCTCAGCGTAGCAGAAAACATGTCTAAATTGAGAAACGTTTTCTTTGAGATGCTTTCCTCGTTAAACTTTTTAGACGGATTATGAGCTTCATACGACGCGTCCTACATCTAGCAGGCGTAAGCAGCATGTCTGAACATGAATGGGAGCGAACTTTCTCTGAATCGACTGTCGCTTCTAAACCCACGAAATCGATGATGCCCGTTTTGGCAATGTTCGGACTTTTCTTCGGCGCTCCCTATATCCTCCACAAAGCTTTCAGTTCGGATGAACCAGAAGAAATGGTTTCACTTGTCGCCACCTACGATTACCCGCCTTCTCGACCTGATGAGCTCGCCATGAAAAAAGGAGACATTGTCCAAGTTCCAAAGAGGGACTTAAGAACGAAAAAGACTGGCTTAAAGTTGTAATCAATGGAAAATCTGGACTTGTACCAACCAACCGACTTGGCGTAAGTTGCATTTGACTCGCCATTTCAGATGCAATATTCATTTTTTTTTCTTTTTTAGGTTCCACAGGCTGCTACCAAAGAATAAAGAAATTTGTTTCTTAAATTTTTATTACTTTCTTTCTATTCATTATTATGTTATGTCACCTATTGTAAGTTGTAATAAGTTAAAAAAATATTGTATTAAGGGAAAGATATGTTAGTAAAAATAATTTTTTTTTATTTTCAAAAGGCTTTATTGAAGTTAAAACCTTTTTCAAGGTCTTTTGAGCCCATTTTTTAAGTTCTCAGTTTGTCTTTCATTATAAGAAAGGCATCGGCAGATAGCTTGAGAGCAACAAATAGGCCAATGAAATGACATTTTCAAGAATAGACCACGCCCCCTGACCCGTATTCAAGAATAGGCTATGACAGCTAACCAATCAAATGCCGTTATGGTGATACCCTTCATGGGCTCTGGAAAAGGTCTTCCACACCCAGAAGAGGAAAACTGATTGGTGATTCATTAGGTTGTCCGTCGAATTTTCCCTGATGGCTTCACGGCCGCAATTTTCATCCGATTTTCACCAAATTTGGCTAAACCAGTCACCAAATTTGGTCTAAACAGTCTTCTAATCATTCACCAAATTTGGTCTAAACCAGTCTTCTGTAATCATTCACCAAATTTGGTCTAAACCAGTTTCTGTAATCATTCACCAAATTTGGTCTAAACCCGTCTTCTGTAATCATTCACCAAATTTGGTCTAAACCAGTCTTTGTAATCATTCACCAAATTTGGTCTAAACCAGTCTTTGTAATCATTCACCAAATTTGGTCTAAACCAGTCTTCTGTAATCATTCACCAAATTTGGTCTAAACCAGTCTTCTGTAATCATTCACCAAATTTGGTCTAAACCAGTCTTCTGTAATCATTCACCAAATTTGGTCTAAACCAGTCTTCTGTAATCATTCACCAAATTTGGTCTAAACCAGTCTTTGTAATCATTCACCAAATTTGGTCTAAACCAGTCTTCTGTAATCATTCACCAAATTTGGTCTAAACCAGTCTTCTGTAATCATTCACCAAATTTGGTCTAAACCAGTCTTCCGATCATTCACCAAATTTGGTCTAAACCAGTTTTGTAATCATTCACCAAATTTGGTCTAAACCAGTCTTCTGTAATCATTCACCAAATTTGGTCTAAACCAGTCTTCGTAAGCAGTCTCAGTTTCCTAAATTTGGTCAATATGTTAGTGAGTGTAGAAGCAAAACCCTCGCCTTAGCTTTCAGTATAGAAGTATAAAGGAAATTAATTCACTTCTTTGCTGTATAATGACCCCTACCCTTTATAAAAACGTCCTTCCCCGCCCCCTAAAAACCCTTTTTCGACCCTTCAAACAACTTTCTCCACCCACCCACGTTCGTCCTACTTTCGATAGAACTGGGACGAAAGCGGCGGGTAAAATGAAATTTCAATGGGAACACTTATCGACACTCGAAGGCGGCAGGTGCCCCCGTTCCCTCCCCCGTTCGCCGCCCCCGCATGCGTATCTGGGTGAAAGCCTCCACCCCTTTTGCACCCTCTTCCGTTTCGAGTTCAAAACCCGGGGTCGAGTCGATAAAAAGGAACTATTCCGTTTTTTCCCCCTACTTTACCACACACACAAACACCATAGAACATCTATTTTTCTTTCTCTCTCTCTTTTATTTTTCTCTCTTTTTTTCTCTTAATTTTCCTCTTTTCTTCTTCCGTTTATACCCCTGGACATCGGCCACATAAAAATAAATTCACCTACAAAAAATTGCTACATAGCATTTCATTTTTTCCTGAAAATTACAATTATCGCATCTAATGTGCCTGGACGTCAATGAATTTTGGAAGGATTAAAAAGAGGTAATAAACTTTATATAGTTTGAGGCAAATGACTACTTAAAGTTCTTAAAAAAAAATCGTTGCTTCTTTTCGTTGTTCCAGGGGTAGACTCAAATCTTCAGAACGGAAGGCATCAGATCAGCCTTTTCCCGTTTACGGAACCGGGGGACCAGCAATCAAAATAACCAAGCTCAAAAGTAATTTAAGCAGAAATTCGTAGCAGTTGAAATGTTCAGGGCTTTAACTACAAGGGGGTGATATACTCATAAGCATTTAGGACGCAGTCCTTTGGATGATCATCTCCAGATAGCTAGGGAGTCTTCTCACGGTGACTGCCATAGGGCCATAGCATACCCTTTCCATGACGTGATGGCTATCCTCAGCTAGAAAGTGCCTGCCAAGCACTTTAGGACCAATGTCATTCCCATGATTGATGATAGTAGTGACGTTCATATTTGTTACTATGAGGGATTGGTTAGCAGTGATTGCCAGGCTGCTATTAGTACTGCCTTTTTGTCAGCCATTGGGACATCTAGGGAGTGCTGGGAGTGAAAAAGTGAGGACATGAATGAATAAAGTTTTGAATTTTAGGGGGAGAAGTCGCCGCAGAAACTCAGCGAGGATGTGATAGCGAGCGCTTCGACGGCGTTACGCCGTCTCCATTTCCGTGGAGCGTCCCGTAAAGCGAAGCTTCAGTCTTCTCTCGAGTCGACGAACACTTCGACCGACTCGTCGAACACAGTCATCACAATGGTGACAGTCGACACGGACGCGGAAGACGACATCCCGACGCCTCCTACCGGACTCTCCCTTCCTCGCCGCGCAAGTTCCGTCTGCGAAGAAGGCAAAGTCCCGCCGAAACGCCTCAAAATCCTTAAGCGATACGCGCGTACTAATTTGGAAGAAGAGAGGACGCCACACGGACGTGGGAGTTCTGGATTCGCTGCAGTTCAGATGACAATCGACTCCGATTTCGGAGAGTCGATCGACCAACGTAGTTCGCCTCCTTTACCAGACTCGCCGACCATCAAAACAAAAAAAGAGATCACCGCCATCCTTATACAACAGCCCTCCATTCAGGCACCATCGCCCGAAAAAGAACCTGAAGAACCTCTCGACCCCTTGATTCTCAAACGAGAAGAAAACATGCGACTCCTCGACGTCGCCACTACCCTCACCGTCGACCAACTTCAAGAATTCGACATGAAGTAAGCATAACCGTTCCCATTTTTTCAGCCAAAACAAACGCTTTGAGGCTCCTTCAACAGCCTCAATGCGTTCAATCCATTTTTTCTTCTTTCTGGGCATCTAAGTCCAGAAAAAATATTCTGCTTTTGTTTCAGATACGGTTCTCCGCATCATTCTAGGAGTCAATCTGTGAGGGTGTCCAAAACAGCTCGACAATTCGAGTATGAGCTGTCTATGTCTTTATTTTTGTCCTTTTTTATCACCCCAAAGCACTTTTTTTAAAAATCGTTTCGGTCTTTTTTTAACACTTCGCTTTGGTTTACTACTTGTACATAAACAAGTTTCATTTTACTTCTTATTTTGTGGCAACTCCATCGAGATGGCTAGTCCAAATATAAACCAAAACTTTGGGTGCAAACCATTCCTCCTAATGACTGGGCAACTACTCACAGCAAAGAAACAAAAAATTTAAGTTCTGCTTTGAATTGTAGCTCGTGTTCCATTAACTGAAAACATTCAATTATTAAAGCCTCAGTTGTAAAGTGGTCAATGACTCGCATTACTATTTTCCGATCCATTGAATCCGAAGCATCTCAATGACTGCTTTACAACTTTATTTTCCCATTTTGGAGTTTTATTTGTGGGACATAATATTTTTGGTGAGATGAATCCACGGTCATTAGGGCGAATGGACCTCTACAACCTTATTTTCAAAGTCAAAGTCTCCTTTTTTTCCTAGCGTAGATAGGCCATAGAATGGCCACGCTATGTGGCAGCCATCTACTCTGCAGCCTTCTGGTGCTGGGATTGATTCCAAATTTTTAATGCTATTTTTTGACCTTTTTGTACCTCAAAGCTTTACCTGTATCTACTTTTGAATTCCTGTGAAGATGAAATGTTTTTGGTTGTACAATTTTAATTGTTGGCTTTTTGTAGGTATGGGTCCCCGCATCATTCAAGGAGTCAGTCGGTGAGGCCGAGGGCGAGGCCGAATTTTTTGAGTCTCCCACAAGCGAGGACAAGGGTCGCATCGATGCCAAACACCGGCGTCGAGGAGACTTTCTACCGCCTCCGCCATTTCTCGATTACGGGAAAGTGCATCGTGAACAAAGGGGACAGTTTGCGCACACGGCGGCCTAAATCAAAGGAATCGCTCGGCGGTAACTCAAGCCCGCCAAGCTCGGGACCCAGGACGCAGCCGAATTCACGACAATCTTCCCTCCTATCGTGTTCGAGCCTCGAAGGGAACAGCTATAAAGTAGTCATGCTCGGATCCTCCGCTGTCGGAAAAACTTCCCTTATCTCTCAATTCATGACCTCGGAATACCTTCACTCCTATGACAACAGCATCGGTGATTATTCTCTTTCTATGGGTAATGCAGGGGCCCTAATATCTTTCTCTCTTCTATATTCCTCCCCCGAGATCTTCCAGTTTTCATAGACTTTCTGGCCCATCATTACTTCAGAGCTAGCAGTACTACTGG
Organism: Orius insidiosus; assembly: GCA_014119065.1. Classification (NCBI taxonomy): domain Eukaryota; kingdom Metazoa; phylum Arthropoda; class Insecta; order Hemiptera; family Anthocoridae; genus Orius; species Orius insidiosus. The sequence goes on along the minus strand of JACGAQ010002270.1, from coordinate 15,611 downwards.
AAGAAAAATAGGTATTAATAGTTCTTTCAGATGATGAATTCGGAGATAAAAGCGTTTCTGTGCTTCTTGATGGTGAAGAAAGCGAACTAATGTTTGTGGATCATCCGACCCAGCAAATTTCTGTAAGTAATCATTGATGAACCTGGATCATCGTTATCTTTGTTTTTAGCCGACGACGTGTTTGGAGAATACAAGAACGGGCAAGCGTACTGCGTGGTTTATTCCACTTCGGATCGCAATAGCTTCAGAGTAGCAGAGACGCTTTTGCAGAATCTCTGGAAGAGGGACATCATCAGATCCAGAGCGGTGATATTGGTTGCGAACAAGACGGATCTTGTGAGATCACGAGTTGTGACGAGTGTCGAAGGGAAGAATTTGGCGACCGACTACGACTCGAAATACATCGAGACGTCCGTCGGTTTCAACCAACGTCGACGAACTCCTTGTCGGCCTCGTCACCAAATACGTCTCAAAAAAGAAAAGAAGCCCGAAGAGACGCTTTCGCCCCCGCCGCCGCTCCCGTGCCTCAGCCGACGTTTTCCCAAAGCGAGGAACGCCCGAACCTCAGCAAGTCTCAAGGTCAAAGGTCTCCTCAGCAAAGTCTGGGCCCGTGACTCAAAATCAAAATCGTGCGAAAACCTCCACGTTCTTTGATTAAGTCCCCGCCCCAACAAAAGAATATTTATATAAAATATTTAAAATAACTAAAAAATAATAGATGTTCTCCCATTTTTAAAATATTTTTTAAATATTCGCATTTTTAGGATTTTATGACCATTTATTATCAAATCAAATTTTTGACCTTTAAAATTGTGGTTCCGATTATTTCCCTGGCCGCAGAGTTTTCTGGAACTTGAACCGTTAGCCATTCCATCTCGCACCATCCTCATCACCACCGCCCAATCCAGTTTTGTTTTTATTACTGTTTCATTCGCGCATCACAAAATCGAGCCCTAATTCAATTATATACAGGGTGCCCCTTTAAGGCCTCTCCCGCCGAGCCGAAACCACCGTCAATGCCTTTTAAACTCCTCCCTAATCCCGCCGATTCTAAAATTAAAAAGATGGGTCAGGGAGATGAATAAAATCCTTATATGTCGTCCCTTAAGAGCTTATAAACACCAATAAAAAAAATCAATAAAAAGCACAAAAAATAACCTTAAAAAATGAGCAATACCTTTTAAAATTAATGTCTTCCCAAGTATAATATTTTAGTAGTTACATATTTTAGGTTAACCTATTTAATTGCTAAAAAAGCTCCAATGACAGGGATAATATTTTTTTTATGTACAGCAAGGAAAGGGCCTGTTTTAGTGCAAATTTTGGCCATTCGGTGAAAAATTTGAGCTATAGCTTCTCAACGTTTCATCCAAGAAAGACAAAAAATTTTGTAAAACATTAATTAAGTATGGGAGACATAGGTTAAAAAAGTATTGGAATTCAACATCTTTTGGTGGCAGCACTGTTTTATCTAAAAGAGAATTTAATATTTCGTTCCAAATTGCTTATCCTAGACAAAACATTAATAATAATTTTCTACTAAAAAAAAAAACATTAGTTAGTCTATGTAGCGGCTATTGCGATGTTGTAAGCGTTTCAAACTTAAAATTCCTATGATTTCGCAATTATAAAAATTTTTTTCGCTCAATGTTTTAAGGTCTTTTAAAGCCTTTAAGTTATAGGTAGCGTTTCGATAGGATCCTTCTACCTCGAAAATCTGCTCAAAAATAAGGAAAACGGTTCTTTTTTTTAGACTAGATTTTTCCCCAGCTGAAGGACGCACTAAAACTGAAGTAAGAGAGAATTTTAAGAGCTTGCGTTTTCTCGAGTGGCCAAAATCTAACCTTTCCTCAATAACCTGAAAAAAAAGCTTTTTTGACAAATTAGTCCGAATATGTGTCCTCCCCATTGTGCCTTTATGATAATTGCAACAAAAATAAATGTTTAGAGCGGTTTTTTTAAAAATTAGTCGTGTTTTTTTATTTCTTTTATGAGGGCAAGTGTTTAGAAAAGCTTGTCCTGACAAAGGGGAGCCCCTTAGCCTTTTTAGGACCAAAAAAAAGAATTTGAAACACTCATTTGTTTAAAACAAAACTCAATGTAGCCATTTTGTTTTTATAATATAGTCAATTAATATTGTATTAAAAATGAACAATAGGACCAAATAGAGTTTATAAATGTTTTTTCCTTAAATCGATTTTTTTTTATTGTGGTGGACCCACAATTTATTTTTGTACATTTAAATGAAAGTGACAAATAGCCTTAAAAGTGGTTTTTTGTGTAACCTGAAAACCTTTGTAATGTCAATAAAAAATTACATATCAAGTAACTTTTTTCTGTTCCCAGTGTTGCTATATTCAATTGTGAAAATAAAAAGACGTGATTTCCTTAAAAAAATATGTTTATCCTTTTATTTTTGGTATCTATTAGGTGCAAAATGAAACTCGGCTAAAATCTACAAAATTCAAATTTACCCTGTGGCTGAGTTTCATCCAATAAAATTGTAGGAAATTTAATTCTCTATAAATTTGTACTTAATTATTTTTTTCTAGGATGCACCATTTTCGGAAAATAATTTTTTTTTGAAATAAATTTATCTTGAAAACAGTGCGTCCTAGAGAAAAAATGAATAGAATAAAAATTAAGAAAATTAAATTCCAACAGATTTTATTTAGTGCATTTTTTCAATATCTGTAACGGTTTACGATTTACAAGCCTTTAAAATTAACCTTCTTAATGGTTACTTCAATAACCTTCTTACACGGAGAAGGTCACTTTTGATGGACTTTAACGCCTAAAATGTTCAAAATTTTGAAAAAATGAACTACTGAAAAAAAACTCGGCTAAAATCTACAAAATTCAAATTTACCCTGTGGCTGAGTTTCATTTTGTACACCTAATATATTATCTACATAACAAATAGATTCCTAGGGTTATTTTAATGCGATATTTTTTGAATTTGATCCAAATGGCAGATTTTAAAGAATAAAATAAATTTCTTGGATCAATTTCAAGCTTGGAGGGTGTTTTTGGGTGTCGAGTTCCAAGTTGAAGTTCATAACGATGTGAGAAAGAGCCATTTTGAGTTCCAGCATCGCCAAGTCTTTACCTGAAAGAAGGTTCACGTAGAAAAATGGTAGGACGTTCGCTTATATTGGGTGCTGTTTGCTCAAAAACCCTATAAAACTGGTTTTCTACCCAAAAAATCCAAAAGCACATAAGAAGATGTTTGACCCCCAAACGCCCATAAAACGAGTTATTACGGCCAAATTGTGCTCAGAGAAAACTCTTATAGAGATTAGCTACTAAAAGCAGAACTCCTTGAAGCGGGGGGGAGAAACCCGTTCAACATAACGCATTTACCCTAAAGCAGTTGAACATAAAAAAATCTGCATTTCGACATAAATCTGTAGTTCACCATAATGCATTTCGGCACAACAATTGAACATAAAGCTCTCAAAAGTTCAAAAATTTTGAGCATGATATTTCAAAATAAAGCGTTTGCCGTAAGCGACTTTTTCAATGAAATGAAGTCGACATAAAAAAAGTGCAAGTCACCATAACGCTTCTCACCATAAGCTAGGAAAAGCAAAAGAACAGGCTGCCAATGGGATCAGCTCATTTTGGGGTTAACGTTTTTTTCCTCCTGCGAGGATGTGCGAATTGCACATTGCACTATGGTGAACTGTCAAGTTTAAGGTTTTTGTCGTTTCGCCATAATTTCGTTTTAAACGGAAAATAGGCTTGCTCTTTGGCTGAACCAGTTTATGGTGAGATATATTATGCCCAAACGACAGAACAGTTTTATGGCGAAACGAAAAGTTCTTTAAAATGAAAGTTTCCATTATGTTCAACTGCGTATGTCTATAAAAGTGTTAAATCTCTTCTTTGTGTTGAGATGTTATGTTCAAATGCATTATGGTGAACGTTTTTCGACTATTTTTGACTTGCAGAGTTTTATGGTGAACACGCGATTTCTGCTATTTATGTCAATTATGGCGAACTGCATTATGTCTACACAACAGGGACATTTGGCGTTACGAGACCGTGAGGACAACCGGACTCATCCAGAGCAAGATGACCACCTGACATAGGGATTCTAGCAGAAATTGTAGCACTTCTTAGGCTTTCAAATAAGATGCGACAGGACATTGAAACTGGTAAACGCTGATAAATCTGGGGCAAATGGTATGATAACGTACCAATGCAAATACGAGGACCAGCTCCAAACGGTAAATACGCTCCTTCCGGTATAGGAGAATCAAAACGGTCTGGTTGAAACTTCTCAGGATCTGGAAAGTGCTCTGGGTCTTTGTGGACACCAGTAAAGCAAGCAGCGACTGCTTCGCCAGGTCGGATCACTATGTCCGAATCGGGAATTCTTATCTCGCTTGAGGCAACACGCAACATCCCAGTCACCGGTGGGTAAAGTCGGAGAGCTCTGAAATGGATAAAATGATTAATCGGGATGTCCAAACATTTGAAAAGTAACTGCTAGGATGTTATTTGGATACTTACCTAAAATAACGTTTTCGACTAATTTTAGACTTTTGAGAGTTTCGTAGTTCCACTGTTGTCGTTTTCTTGAAGAACTGTAATGATCTCATCTCTCATCCTTTGGTGAACGTCATTCTGTGCGAGTAAGTAAAGGGCAAAGGTTAAAGTGGTCGATGTCGTTTCGAACCCAGCGAGGACGAAAATGAAAAACTGTCCTATGACAAGGCCGTCAGAAAACATCCATCTTTGCCCTCATTGACAGCATAATGCTCTCGCAACAAGTTGATAGTTGGCAAAATGTTCGACTTTACGGTTCTCCGCCTGTTTTCCAACGAGTCCCACAAAAAGTTCTTCGGTCTCCTTCCGGGCAACTCGGACGCCGAAAAACGTCGCCAGTTGCGGCCAGAAAATGCGGAAAAACTTTGATTCCTTGAAACCATCAAGGCGGAAAAGCTCTTCTACGTGGTGTATGAATGTGTCGACTTCATCTTAAAAAAATTACAGCAGTTCTGCCCGTGGGTTAGTTACCTCGGGAAAGTTGAAGGCCAAGAACAGGATCGGTGATAACCCTGTCGAAAACCTCGACGTGTTTTTTTGATGTCGACACTTCCGTTTTCTTCAACGACTTCGTCATGAGATCTTTTGAAGCCTTCTCAAATGCAGGGAGGAGATTTTTCAAATTTTTTGACTTGAAAGCAGGCCTTAGTTTCTCCCTCGACTTCTTCCAGAGCTGCCCTTCCATATAGAACAGATTCATCGAAAGTGGGTCGCTTGCATCTGAATACAATCCACGGTCGACAACCTAAACCAAAAAAAATTATACAGGTGACCAACTCCGCAACAAGCATCAGCAACAAGCAATCCCATTTTTTTTAATCGAGATAAAAAACGAAAGGCTGAAGGCTAATTAATAAATTGGAGAGTAGAGAGAATTGCCAAAATTCATCACACTGATGAGCGCAAATGCAGAGGACCTACAAAACATAAGCAGGGGAAATGCCATCAAATCAACCTACACTATATGCGGCGAATAGGCAATAAGCCATCAAAGTAATGCAGAAAGGACTTCTTGAACCATACTTTTGAGGCTTCCGTTTTAAAAACGAAGTTGATCAAGAGATGTCTCGAAGGATAAAAGTGGGCGTCCTCATATTGAAAATCCGACAATCTTCTCCCCTTGGAATCTCCTGTAGTACTCATGGAGGTTTTCCGAATACGAGAAACGTCCCATGAAGACGTCCAGGAGGTTTCCCACAAGCGGAACCGGCGGCTCGTGTGCGACCCGCATTCCCGAAAACGTCCTGAATTCAACGTCAAATATTTGTAGAGCAAAACGCCCAACGTCACCAGCAAAACGAGGAACAACATCCTAAAAATCATTTAATCAAAACCAGGAAGACTAAACTTTTTACCTTATAATTTGATTAAAAACATGAAGTTCCACCGTTCCAAAGAATCTAAACCTTTTAAAACTGAAGTTTTTCGCGAGATTGCCAGTCGCCCACGACTTGTCATGACAAGGTTGCGACAAGACGCGACCTTTGACCGTGAGGAACTGATAAGAATAGCGCGCGGGTAATTTAAAAACACGTTACATCAGTTTTTTTTTTCTTCTAGTTTTAAATTCTCTTCTTTTCCAAATGAATTCTGAGGTTCTAAGAGATGCTCTGGGAAGCCTTGGAAAAAAGCGAATTTCTCGTGAAAACCCTCAGGCAACACTGATTAAACCATGAACGAACCTCATATAATGAGTGCAACCATGCCCGTTCTTTCATCCAGTTTCCAATCTACTTCTCAAAAAATTAAAGTCCTGTTGGTTATTTGGTTTTTCGAAAGCTCCTTCAAAAAATTCCCTCTCATTTATAATGGACAATGATTTTTGGTATACATACTTGATGATTCAAAAAAAACTGGTTAAAAATCAGTCTATAAAAAACTAAAGCTTCCTTAAAAAGAAGGAACTATATAGGAGGGTAAAAATAATGGGTCCTCTGGCAAAGGGTGGAAGTATGAAATTTCGTCCTACTAAAAAAATTTTTTTACACCAAAAATTCCAAAAAATTATATCAGTAGTATGTATTAAATTTGGTGAATATCTGACCACTGGAATATCGGTATTCAAAAATCGACCTTGTTCACCGACTAAGGAAAATTGTGTGAAAATTTGGTTGAAAACTGTGGACGAACAGTGTTCAGGAAAAAAAAGGCTATGGACGGACGGCCGGCACCACAGACAAAGTTGAGATCGGTATAGGTCCATATTCGATTTGACCCTACGGAAGACCCTCCCAAAAACCGACGTGGAGAGTAAACAATAACTTCTGAAGTTAATAGCATCTCAAAAAAGAAAGAAGTTTCTCAGAAGATAGACAAAAGGGACCTGGCTTCTGTTCTTTGTAGGAATAATTCTCTCTCCACCACTAGTGGGAATAATGAACAAAAATGAAACTCAAACTAAAAAATTATAAAAGTATTCCAAAACTGTAAAATTTTGGTTTTCTTCGGTTTGTTTTTATCCTAGTAGTGAGTTATTCTGGTATTGAGGTAGATGGATAAATCTAGAAACTTTTACACTTCTTTATTGATCTCGCCTACATGTTTCAGCGACTGACCATCCTCCTCCTCAGGCTTCTGAAAAAAGACAAGAGTAGACAAAGTTTATTTTAGTATGTAAAAGGTGTATCTTACCGAATAATTTTTTGTGTAAAAAGAATCATAGAACAGGTGTACAAATGAAACTTTTAATTTTGTAGATTTTAGCCGAGTTTCATTTTGTACACCAGTAGTTCATTTTTTCAAAATTTTAACATTTTAGGCCCATCAAAAGTTGACCTTCTCCGTGTAAGAAGGTTATTGAAGTATAACCATAAGAAGGTTAATTTTTAAAGGCTTGTAATCGTAAACCGTTACAGATATTGAAAAAATGCACTAAATAAAATCTGTTGGAAATTTAATTCTCTTTAATTTTTATTCTATTCATTTTTTCTCTAGGACGCCTGTTTTCAAGATAAATTTATTTTAAAAAAAAATTCCGAAAATGGTGCATCCTAGAAAAAAATAATTAAGTACAAATTTATAGAGAATTAAATTTCCAATTTTATTTATTAGGTGTACAAAATGAAACTCAGCCACAGGGTAAATTTGAATTTTGTAGATTTTAGCCAAGTTTCATTTTGTACACCTAATATAGCACAGAACATAATATTTAAATACAATACAACCAAACCGTACATTATTGTTTAAGAAATTAAGGTTTAACTATACAAGAGGTTAAATTGGGTAATCAGAACAACCACAATATTTTAACAATTATTTTAAAATTTTATTTTATTACTATGTACTAATAGGCTAACAACATGCAGCGATAACATTTTTTTCAACAATTAAATTCTTTTATTGTTGGAGAGAATTATGGGTTTTTTTCTCTCTAGAAGACTCAAAGATCACGTCGGATTAACACGATGGGCTAAAAGAAAAAGAAAGTTAAAAAATTGATGGTTTGTTTTTGAAACTTACATTGCCTGGGTATTCTTAGAGGTTCGTCATCGGCGATTGTAGTTTGGTGGAGACGGTTGAAAAAGATACTGAACGTTTAAACTTTTATCTTCGCCGACGCACGGATCGTAGAATCCTGGAAGTTGACTTTTTGTCGAATCGTAAATGACCAATTTGGAATCTTTGACTAAACACTGAAGCGGAATGGTGACGTCGATGACTTCATCGCGGTTTTCTTTCAAATCCGCATTTTTCCCGTATTCAGCGGAGACAATTACAAGACCTTTTCTGGCTTCTTCTTCCGCTCTGATTCGTGCGAAAGTGACTGCCATCAAACTAGTCGCAGCTTGTGCTTCACGACGTTTTTCAGCGATTCTCTTCTTGTACGTTTCACGTTCTCGTTGGCGCTTAGTTTCGTTGGCTTCATTCGTTAGGGTCGACCAGAAGTTTTTTGACTATGAGGAAACTAAGAACAGGTGCGACTGTAGCGTAGAAGACAGGACTAGCCAAAATTTCGTCACAAAGTTGTATCGGGAAAAGATAACTTTGAGACGCACGAGTAAACCGTAACCGCAGAACTACACCCGTAACCGTCCCTACGCTTACAGAAGCAGAAACTGAACTTTGTTCCGAAACTTTTTTTTCAGCTCCATATTCTAACAGTTCCAAAGGTTCCAGCTTTGATTGAAGTTCTCAGTTTCATTTCTGACGCTTTATATGTGAACCCTAAAGATATATAAGAATGTGGGATCCCGAAAAGTAAAGTGAAGTTGGTGTTTGTGCTTTCTGTATTTCGAACAATCGAAGTTGACATCGAAGATGAAGAGCCTGCTCTGTACGTTAGATATCCCATAGTTGATTTTTCTAACTGCATGCGACTGTTGTATCTAATCCTGAGCCTAATTCAGCATTTCTAAATTGTAAGAAGCTTTCTGCTTGGCAGAATGCTCGTTTTCCTAATGTGCGAAAACCTTTTAGGCCTAATACGGGTCCGGAGCCCCCCGAGGAAGACTTCGAACCAACTTTTATCTGAAAGTTGACGTTTGTTGGTAAGATTGAAGTTTCCAGAGCCGACTCCATTGTGCATGTTGACATGTGCGGTGATTGTAGATGTGTCACGGAGAGTCAATGGGGCTTCAATCGATTGGGTCATTGACATGCCGGAAACTTCAATGGTTGGCAAATTATCATCGACGTCATATTCATATTCGGAGTCGTATCGGCTGAAGAGTTCAATAGCATTGATGTTGACGACGACATTTCCTTTTGGATTCGTTCTCTGCAGTAACCGTCTTTCCTCTCTTTGTCGTGCGAGACGTTCGTATTCTTCGCGGATCTCCCCGGGCGTTTTCGTCCGCTTTTATCTCCCATCCGTCCGTCTCAAGCCCTTTAACACCCACAGAATCGTATATCGCCCGCTTGTGCGGATCCCTCAGAACTTCATACGCCTTCTTGATCTTGTTGAAGATCATTTCCGCATCTTTCTTCTGAAGGGGTCGACATGTTTGTCAGGATGGTAGGAACGGCTCAGACGACGATAAGCATTGGTGATTTCATCGATCGAAGCCTAAAAAGAAAAAAAAACATTAGCAATTAGAAAAAAGAAATTTGGCATCACTGTTTTCACATGAAAAACGGAAATACGCTGGCCTACATGACCGTTGGAAAAAGACAATGATGACTTCAGTAAATTTGAAGTTGGCAAACTGGTTGCAACCAATTAATCAGGGTGGACAACTAAAGAGCACGATTGTGCAAGGTTACATTTTTACTTTATTAAGTTAACAATATTCAATCTTTCAAAAAACAAGTCTTTCATCACTTACATCTTTCGGAATATTCAAGAAGGCGTAATCGTCGTGTAAAACCGACGATTTCTCTTCGTTCTCCTCCTCCATCCCGTTTTCGCAAATTCCTTTTCAAAAATCCTCACGAAAACCTTTTAAAAATAACAAAAACACGAGAAATTTTCATTGAAATGTACGAATATTGGTGAAACACATGTTTTTCTTTCCTCCTAATCTCTATTTTCGTCGATATTCGATAAAGACAGAAGATATAAAGAGGTTATAACCGGTTTGAGGTTTTGAAACAGTCGTGCCAACGTATATAATTTTTTCAAAATGATAATATTTTAGTTGTAAACCAACAATCGCTTCATTTAGAGAATGATCCATTGCTGTGGTTAGTAAATAATCAAGTAATGCACGGGGGGGGGGGGATATTTTCCCAAAAATTCCGTGAAATTTTCCGGCTGTTGCCAGATTTTTCCGGAACACTTCATGGCCGCAATTTCCATGCAATTTTCACACAATCTTCCGATGTTATCTTGAAAAACGAGATTTTTTTTCTAAATTCAGCGCCTTTTTAGAGTGAAGGGGGGGGGGGGTTGACTTATAACTAGAGGAAACAATGTCAAACATATAAGCTTTGTTCCAACCGAAGTTTAAAACTGGTTTGAAACTCCTCGAGCATGCGCAGAAGGATTTGCGCGTCGAATTTGACGTCAGAAGACCTCAGATTTGCGGACCAACTATTTGAACGCCGTCAATTTGACGTCCAAATCCTTCTGCGCATGCTCCAGGAGTTTCAAACTGCGGTTGAAACAAATCTAATAATGTGTAAATTCACCATTAGCGCTTATAGCTGCACCTATTTCAGCGCCCCTCCGCGAATTTCACTTTCCCGAGTGAAAAACATTTTAAATTCCAAAAAAGACGTATCGGAAGCCCATTTAATTCCGGACTCATATAATTTGCGATAATTGGACGTACTTTGACATTGACATCCGTCCAGCCTTGAAAAAATACAATAGCCGATAAATGCAAAAAAAAGTTTCTTTTCCGTATTTTGATACATAAAAAACAGAAGCGGTCAAGATTGAAAATAATTATTCTATTCTTGAATTCATGAAGACATTAACTATGAAGGAAATGCTTTTAAAAAAATTTAAAATCGATTTTTAACGACCGTAACTTTAGTATAACTTGTCAGGGCAACCTTGTAAAAATTATTAACGAAGGAAAAGAAAAAAAAAGTTAAATTTGCCATATCAACTTTGAATAGTGAACAGAGACCTTTTTTAATAATGTCATTAAAAATTATGGCGAAGGTGTCATCACCTTTTGAATTACTCAAAAAGAAGTGGAGGGTTTTTTCGAAGTTTGCAAAAGTAGATCAGATCTTTCTGTTCTTTTCAATGCGCTACTATTGGTCCGATCTTGACCGGATTTCCACCAATTACGTCTTAAGATTTATTACCCCCCCCCATGAAAAATCTCTAGTTTTTATCTAATTCGTCTACCTGTCGAGAAAAACCATTTCATCGAATTTTTAGACGTTTCCCTCGGTTTTTCTTCTCAGAATACCTTATATCAGATATAGTAGCTTTTTCCAACCGCAGTTTGAAACTCTGGAGCATGCGCAGAAGGATTCGAACGTCAAAGACGTCAGAAAAGATTTGACGGACAAACGATTTGATGTCAGATGACTTCAGCTTTGACGGACAAAAGATTCGAACGAAGTCAATTTTGACGTCCAAATCCTTCTGCATGCTCTAGGAGTTCCCCTACTATCCCCCCCCCCTCATGAAAAATCTCTATTTTTATCTAATTCTATCGTCTACCTGTCGAGAAAAATTTTTCATCGAATTTTTAGACGTTTCCCTCGGTTTTCTTCTCAGAATACCCTTATCAGATATAGTAGCTTTGTCCAACCGCAGTTTGAAACTGTGGAGCATGCGCAGAAGGATTCGAACGTAAAGACGTCAGATGAATTTAGATTTGACGGACAAACGATTCGAACGAAGTCAATTTGACGTCCAAATCTTCTGCGCATGCTCTAGGAGTTTCAAACCATTTCTGCGGTTGGAACAAAGCTATTAAGTAGACTAGTAAATTCCAAATAAAAACTTTCTTCTAGATAATCCGTGGATAGTTGGTATGGCCAAAAAGTTGGCTCAAAAAAGGGCGCCATGCATATAGGCGAAGCAAGGACACATAGGCTAACACAATGAAAGAGAAAAAAAAATTGACCAATAGGAAGAAAGCCTCTTCCTCATAATCCGGGATAAGTTGTTAAGGCCAAAAGATGCTCAAAAGAGCGCCATGCAATATGGCAGAGCCCCCGCCCCCCCCCCCCCCCACAGTGTGGTAAGGCCAAAAAGTTGACTTCGAAAAAGGGCGCCATGCAATATGGCGAGAGCTCCCCCCCCCCCCGTGTGTCAGCCATAGCTAACAAATGAAAGAGAAAGAAAAATTGACCAATAGAAAAATAGAAAATATAAAATTGCCCAATAGGAAGAAAGCCTCTTCCTCATTGGTTAAGATATTCTTAAAATTTATGATTCCCAATATGTAGCATGAAGACAGATTAATTCAATAATATTTTTATTTTCTCAAATTATTCAGACGCGGATTATATCCTTTGTCAAAACATCTTTTACAGCTTCAATAAAACAAATTACAGGCTTTAAAAAAAGGGGAAAAAAATTAATTTTTTCAAGATAAGCCTCGGGTATAAAACAAAGCTAGCGATTTTCTCAATTCAATCTACGTGAAAAATTTGTGATATACAAGAAAAAAATTTTAATGTGGAAAAATTTGCAAGAAAAAAATATTTAAGATATGACGTAAGTATATAATGGAACATTTTTATTTATTGTTTTAATGTAAGCGTAAGAAAAGTAGGCAATGAAACTTCGAATCTCGATAGACCGACGTCGGATTGAGATTCGACGTTTTGAGGAGGGAGGGAAGACTGGAAGCGGTGATCGAGGGACCAAGCGATGCCCAGTCCTCCAACTACCCTCAGATACTAAGTTTCATAATAGCTTTGGGAAAGTGAATAACTCATAAAATAATTAATTTTTTTAAGTTTCTACCAGAATGGCGTAAGTTTTTTTTTTTCCTTTCTTTTTTTCTGTATGTGAAAAAAACAGATTTTTTTTTTTCCACCTCTATCTCTTTATTTGTATCAACCAGTTCTTCATCTTCAGCTTTTTGACAAAAGAAAGCTTGAACGGCCAAATTGATCCCTGCTAGCGATTTTTTTTTCAATAAATTTGTTTAGTGTAAGGATGTTTGGAAAAAATTTGGTGAAGATCGGATCAATTTTGACAAAAAGGTTACCAACCCTCATGACATCGCCAATGGAACCGAAAAAATTTCGACTGCCATTGGCGGAGATCCCATCGTACGAAAAAAAAAAAAACTCGGATTTTAATTTCATAGAGGTTTCATCATTACGCTTTTGCCTTCTATGCATCACGAAAACTGAATGACACGGAAACTGATAAATTATACATGTAAATAATAGTGCCTATTAATGTGTAAAAATAGGTGATTTACATTTAAAACAAATGGTATCATGGCCAATTCGACGAAAGATATGAAGCCCCCTTTTTTTTTTATCAGGAAGGCAATCATTTTCGCAATAATCGGCACGTCTTTTGTCAACCCTTATGAATACAGATTCGGCCCTCAGATGGACACAAAAAGGTCACTTTTTTCGATCTTCTGATACCTGAGAAAAAAATCAAGGAAATTTCCAGGATGGAATAATTGGAATGTCAAGCTGATTAGGCTGGAAAAGATTTTGTTCAAGTATTAGAAGTACTTCCAACGAAAACTTCCTTAAAATGAAGTAAAAAATATAGGAGGGGGAAGTATAAGGGAGGGGAAGTATTAGGTGTACAAAATGAAATCAGCCACAGGGTAAATTTGAATTTTGTAGATTTTAGCCGAGTTTCATTTTGTACACCTAGTAGTTCATTTTTTCAAAATTTTAACCATTTTAGGCGTTAAGGGGAAAGTCCGTGTCAAGTGTGGAGTTTTTTTAGCGAGACAGAAGATAGCATTAGAGAGAGAGAGAAGTTCAAATTTTAGGCCCCTCTAGCTCTGTCAAATATCATCCGATTTAATTTTGAAAAGTGATTTATTTATGTTACAACATTTTGAATAGCTGTAGGCACAAATTATAATTTTTCCGGCCGGAAAACGGAAAATTTTCTCGGAAAATTTGTCTAATTAAAAATTCAAAAATGTCTCTAAGCACCAGGTGTCACAAAAAATTACAGAATCCAAATCTGTTTTCAAAATTCAAATCGGTTGAAAACTCGCGTCCGAAACCGTAGAATCGCAACTTCAAAGGAAAATGGAAGCGTCCGCAAGCAATGCAGTGTTGCCAGATGTCTTCCATCAAACACCCCCATCCTGGCATCACACAAAAGAAAAAAAACGTTTCTAAGATAAAAATTTTCTAAGTTTTTTTTTCCAAAAAAAATTTTTTTTTTCAAAAAATTTTCAAAGTTTTTTTTCGAAATATTTCCAGGTTTCCTTTTTTTTTTCGAAAAATTTCTAAGTTTTTTTTGTCAAAAAAAAAAAAATTTATTTCGAATAATTTTAAAGTTTTTTCCAAACATTTTCCGAGTTTTCCGAGTTTTCCTTCTTTTTTTTTTTCTTTTCTTTTTTTTTCGAAAAATTTTCCAAGTTTTTTTGTCAAAAAAAAATTTTTTTTTCGAATAATTTTCCGGGTTTTTCTTCTTTCTTTCTTTTTTTCTTTCTTTTTTTTTTTTTTTTTTTTTGTTTTTTTTTTTTTTTTTTTTTTTTTTTTTTGAAAAATTTTTTAACTTCCTTAAAGAAGTTATTGTGATACCCTCCACGTCGGGTTTTTGGGGAGTGGTCTTCCAGACCCCGGAGGGTAAAATCGAATATGATCTTTACCGATTTCAACTGTGTCTGTGGTGCCGTCCGGCCGTCCGTAGCATTTTTTTTTCCGGAACACTTACGCCACAGTTTTCATCCGATTTTCGGCACCACAGACAAAGTTGAGATCGGTAAAGATCAATATTCGATTTGACCCTCCGGGGTCTGGAAGACCCTTCCCCAAAAACCCGACGTCGAGGGTATCGCAATAACTTCTATAAGGAATAAAAAATTTCCGAGAGTCAAGATGTTGAAAAGTAGAGGAGTGAGGAGGAATCATAGACGGTGGACGGCTTGCATTTTTCCTTTGAAGTTTGCCGATTCTACGGTTTCGGACGCGAGTTTTCAACCGTTTGAATTTTGAAAACAGATTTGGATTCTGTAATTTTTGGTGATACCTGGTTCTTAGAGACATTTTTGAATTTTTAATTAAGAAAAATTTTCCGAGAAAATTTTCCGTTTTCCGGCCGAAAAATTATAATTTTGCTGCCTACAGCTATTCAAAATGTTGTAACATAAATAAATCACTTTTCAAATTAAATCGGATGATATTTGACAGAGCTAGGGGCCTAAAATTTGAACTTCTCTCTCTCTCTAATGCTGTCTTCCCTCTCTGTCGGATGCCTAGTTCCTATCCCCTTAAAGTCCATCAAAAGTTGACCTTCTCCGTGTAAGAAGGTTATTGAAGTATAACCATTAAGAAGGTTAATTTTAAGGCTTGTAAATCGTAAACCGATACAGATATTGAAAAAATGCTAAATAAAATCTGTTGGAAATTTAATTCTCTTTAATTTTTATTCTATTCATTTTTTCCCTAGACGCACTGTTTTCAAGATAAATTTATTTAAAAAAAATTATTTTCCGAAAATGGTGCATCCTAGAAAAAAATAATTAAGTACAAATAGAGAATTAAAT
>JACGAQ010002269.1:0-43610 GCA_014119065.1 Orius insidiosus | reverse complement strand
TTGACCTACTTACATAAAATATTTTTCTCCCTATTCTTTTTTTTTTAAGTTACCTTCTCTGACAATCAGAGTCGGGCATATTCATTTTCATACACGTGAATAAGGATTATTCATAAAATGTGGCGTATTCATAAAGCTAAAATTTATAAATATGAATACAAGTGATTGCATACGTGTCGACATAATGCGGTATACATTTCACCATAAAGAAGAGATTTAGCACTTGTTTCGACATAAAATTTGTCGTTTTAACGTAACGCAGTTGAACATAAAGGAAACTTTTATTAGAACTTGTCGTTTAGCCATAAAACTTCTGTCGTTTGGGCTTAATACATCTCACCATAAACTAGGGAGAGCGAAAAGCTTTTTTTGCCGTTTAAAACGCGACGAAAAAAACCTTAAAACTTGACAGTTCACCATAAATTCGCTCATTCTTGCGAGAGGAAAAAAATTAACCTCTTTCTGTCATAAAACGAGCTGATCCCATTGGCTAACTGCTTGCTTTTCCTAGTTATATTATATGCTGCTTCATTGTATTTTATACTTTATCAGACATTGATACTTTCAAAGAGAATTTATTTTTACACCCTCCACGGGAAAGGGTCTTCCAGACACGAAAAAGAAAGTGAACTTTACCAATCATACGGTTGTCTGTGGTGCCTGAATAATGCCCAATGGGAACCGAGGTGGAAATAAATTTTCTGCGTTTGTGCTTGGAACAAACAAATTGAAGATGAAAACTACTTATTCGTAAATTTCTTCACGTGATGGACCACGTTTTTTTAATTATTTGAGTCAGATAAACACTTCAGCAATTGATTCCGATTAACCCATTTCGCCCCGCTCACAAATCAATTGACCACGGCCCCACTTGTGCTTTTTAAGAAGAAAACTTCAAAATTTACCTACATTTTCCGAAAGAGCGTAGTCTCATCCCTTTTCGCGTTCGAACTCGGCGGCGAGACTGAACTTTTTTTTGTTTAGCACATTTATTTTTAGAATAACTAAACGGATTATATGGGAAGGGAAAAAAAATACAAGACGTAAAATATGGGAAGCCTTAAAGAGATAAACCAATTAACATTAAGAAAAAAACTGTGATGCAATTTCGGTAGAGTATTTTAAGTTCCAAGCATTATCACTTACGTGTATGAAGGTCGTGTTGACAACGCGGATTTTAATACATTTAAGTCAAGGCGTGAAGTGAGGGACTGATCACCTCGTTTGTGCTTCTATTTGGCAAAGGATTCTTGAGAGAGGAATTCAATGAAGAAGGGGAAAAGCGATGGCCATTAAGAATCGTAACACGTCTGTTGTACGACGGATTAATGAATCAATATAATTTGTTGCAACATTAAATTTTGGGTTGAGTAATACCAAGTTTAATAAAAGATATGACACAACGTTCTTTTAAGCTGAATACCCCCCCCCCCCCCCCGCTTTCTAACCCCTCATCTGCAGAGTCAAATCGTTATGGATCTAACGATCTCAGCTTGTCTGTGTTTCCTGCCGGCCGTAGCATTTTTTCCTGAATACTTTACAGCCACAGTTTCCAACCGATTTTAACACAATCTTCCTTAATATTAGGTGTACAGAATGAAAACTCTAAAATCTACAAAATTCAAATTTCCTGTGGCTGAGTTTCATTTGTACACCTAATAAATAAAAATTGTAGGAAATTAATTTTCTATAAATTTGCACTTAATTATTTTTTTCTAGGATGCACCATTTTCGGAAAATAATTTTTTTAAAAAAATTTATCTTGAAAACAGTGCGTCCTAGAGAAAAAATGAATAGAATAAAAATTAAAGAGAATTAAATTTCCAACTATTTATTTAGTGCATTTTTCAATATCTGTAACGGTTTACGATTTACAAGCCTTTAAAAATTAACCTTCTTCATGGTTATACTTCAATAACCTTCTTACACGAGAAGGTCAACTTTTGATGGAGTGAGTTTCATTTTGTACACCTAACGGGGTGTCCGGAAACACATGGCACTCGTCTGGGAGAGAGTTAAAAAGTGGTTTTACGAAGAAAAAAAAAAAAAAAAAAAAAAAAAAAAAAAAAAAAAAAAAAAAAAAAAAAAAAAAAAAAAATTTGATGGTGTTTAAAATGCGTTTGGATATACAGGGTCCCCCAACAAAACCTAACTTCGTTATTTCAAAGAGAACCCCCCATTTTATATTCAGATTCATATCTACGCAAATTTCAAGTTGACCACACAGTTTTCATAGACTTTTTGACAACTTTAAAAAAACGTCAACTTTTAGAATTTGCGCTAAAATCCGTTAAAATCGACCTAAGAGACTCATTTTTTTTAGTTCCACTTCTTTTTGAGGATTCCAACTATCACTAATTCAGCATCTTTGCATTCTGCAAATTATTAAATCTTCTTTGAGGAATTCTGTTTAAAAAAACAATGAAATTTAAAGACCCAATGTCCATATTTTATTATTCATTGAATTGAAGAAAAAAAATTTTAAAACATTACAATGAATATTATACGATAGAAACACAAATCAAAATTTCATTCTTTCTTTGTTTTTGAAGTTTTCGTCATTTTGGATATTGCAGTGCTAAAAAGTAAAAATAAAATTAAAATATTTTAAAGATTAAATTATAATTACGGTGTGTTCAATTGATGTTTGCTTCCGCTCAGGACGACAAAAGCGGAATGAGTTTCTTTTTGTTTGTGTTGAAGCATCTGCAAAGTTCCAAGCGGAGTATCCGTCGAACTCATTTGTTTCATGAGCTAATAATCAAATTTAAAAAAACTGTTCAAACAATTAATTAAAGCTTACCCCTTCTTGTTCATCTTTTTCATCCTTTTCTCAACTTTGTTCTTCCCAGGGCCTTTTCCATGGAATTTGTGAGAAAGATATCTAAAAATACATCAAAATACAATTACAACATTAAAATAATTTTATACCTGAAAGCTTCTTTGGCGGACAAGAGATGACCGTCATCATCGATATACTCCAATTTAATATTCGGCTTATAACCATCTTTTTCTTTAAAATCGGACGTCGGACCTAAATATCTCTCTCCTTCCAATTTTTTCGTCTTCTCTAAAATAAAATACAAATAAATAAGGAAAAAAGATCAAAATTGAACTTACGCAGCATGGGCTTTGTCGTCAATAGAATAATTTTTGTGCTGCCAAATGTGAAATTCGTGAAGCAGAAGGTCGGTTTTTCGTTTCTTTCTCCAGGTAGCCTTTGGAAAGAGCAAGAGTTAGCGCTCCAGCGACTCCTGCTTTTAAATTCGGCTCAGCATCTAAAATCGGCGCTTCAATCTGTTTAACCTCAACAACTTTCTCATCTAAAAAATTGAATTAATAAAAATTTCTTCCCAAATTTAAAAAAAAAATACCCATTTCAACGTCATTCCATCCTCCGTTATCTTCGGTAACCTCTGTTTTGTACTTTTTACTTTTTCTTTCTCTTTTTCAAAATCCTAATTTTAAAAAAAATGATTAATCTTTAAACAATAAAAACAAAATATACCAATATATAGCTTCTTCTATTCCCGGCCATTCCATAAGTCGGAATATCACCAAGAGTACGACAGAATTCAGCAGTTGAGTTTAAACAATGGTCGCACTCTGTGCATCGAATGGTTCTTCTTTTATATCTAAGACTTCTTCTATTTTCTGTTGAAAATAATTAATTATGACCAAAGACTTGAAAAATACTCACAGGCAATCTTGTGTTGAGTTTTTCGACAGGAAGGGTTTTAAGTTTCATCGCTTTTTCTTTGGCCCTTTTCAAAAACGGGTCTTCATCGTCAACTTTCAATTTTGATGGAAGGTCTTTCGTCGGCAACGAATTCTTCATCTTCTTCGGGTTCTTGTTTATCAACTTTCCTTTTCCCATGATCATCATGACTTTCAGGCACACTTTCTCGCATAAGGTCGTCTGCCGTTAGCTTCCTTATTTTCTTCTAAAAACAAATATAAACTTGGTAAAATATTACTTTAATATTACTTTTTTTTTGGTTTTTTAATTTTCATCATTTCTTCTCTAGTATAGTATTCGTTGGCGATCTTGAGATCAGGAAGAGCTAAAGATTCGATTCGCATGTTTGCCTTTTCTTGAAGCTGCTTTTAACTTTTTGCCTTTTCTCAGCTAAACCTTCCTCTCACCTAATAAAAACAATCATAAAAACAATTTTTTTTTTAAATTAATCATACCAATAACAAAATCTGCTTTTTTCAATCCTTCGATTTCTTCATCATATTTTGTCAGAACACCTCGAGGTTCATCAATGTCCATTTCATCAGCCCCATGGTAACCAAAGGGCCTTTGTTTTTTATTTATGAGATTCTAAAAAATAAATAAAACCTTTTACATTTAAAAAGTTGTTTTACTTACTTGTTTATAGCGTTCATCATCTACTATATTAACATTTATAAGGGCATCTTCCTCTTCAGCCAAAACATCTTTGTCTTTAAGTGTTAATATCACTGCTCGACCTTCTTGGAAAGTTTCCTAGTAAAAAAGAATGAGAAATTTGTTTTAAAAAATTAATACCTTACTTACAATGTTATGTTCAACTTTTAAACCTTTAAGATTCGCCGCAGAATAAGCGGCAGTTTTTTCTCTTTTGATGTCTTCATTGACAAGATCTCCGATACCAAACGCTTGGTCCATTTCGTCAAGTTCTTTTGCCTTTAAAATAATAAAAATGAGAATATAATGTACAGAAGTGGCTTACTTTTAATTCTGCTTTTTTCCGAGCTTCTTCAATTAATTTATTTTTCTTGACCCAGGCGGAGGCAGACTCATCATCACTCTCTTCTTCACCTAATGGTTTGACAGTTGCTAACTTTTTATCAATGTCTCTTTTTGCTTTTCTCTCCGCGAGACGACTTCTTATCTTTTCCGTCATTTTTTTCTCAGTAAGATTTTCTAAAATAAAATGAGAATATGATGGATGAAGTTATTTTAAAGTACCGGCAGGTTTGTGACGAAATCGAGTTTTTTTTCTGCGGATCCGTTTGTGGTGTCTTCGGGAAGGGAGAGAGGTTTGAGGCCGAGTTTGGCTCTGAGTGCGTTCGTTTCTGCGATTGAGAGCGCGTTGTCGCCTGAAGAGCTGTTCGCTGGAGGTGTGATTCTGATCTCCTATGGGCTGATGAGCCACTCGATTTCGTAGGAGTTGGAACCAGGTCAACTTTGGCGACTTTCTCAGGCGGTACGTACACAACATCATCTATCAGAACATTAAAAATTAAAATCATCAAGTCCAAAATTCAGTATGTCTTATTTAGCTTTGTATCAAAAAAAAAAAACTGTGTACTCAGTTAATAAAAAACTTTCAACAAGTCCAAAATTCCTAATTGTGTCTTTCGTTTGCCTCATAATCACTGAAATTCGACAATTTACATTTGGGCCGGTCTAAAATGCGTGCAGTTCACATTTTATGCATAAGTCAAATGGCTAACAGTCCACAACATCAAAATAATTCAATTTCAAGTTATTTGACAATGTCAGAAAAGGAAAAACCCATAACGAATACTGTAATAAGCCTTTATCAAGTTATCCAAAATTCTATTGCAGACAGCTGATTCACTTATTAATAGGTCCAACTTTCAGTTGAAGTACAAATACTAATATCTTGTTAACGCAGAGCCCTCTGCCATATTATCCATGGCAAAACTAACAGAAAAGGCCGTTGTAATAAAACTTTTGTAGATAGTTCCTACCTTGAGCATCTTCAACTCCGAATTAGAGGTCAATGCTGAAAAATGGACAAACTAAAGACAGCAAAATTACAACGTTCGTCTTTTGAATAAGGCATTTAAATCTGAGAAAAGGATACTAACCGTCTGAATCTGAAGAACTATCTCGTTTTAAACTTTTCTCTCTCTTTTTTTCCTTGTGATGCCGCTTATGATGTCTCCTTTTTTCTTTGTCTTTCTCGTACTCTAGACTTTTAGAGCGGCTCCTGTGCTTCCTCTTTTTCCCTTCTTTTTTATGTTTCTTTCCCATTTTGAACTATTTAAACCACTATTAATGGATAAACAAAACAAGGTTAAAAACGTTTCAAGACGTTTCAAAAATGAGGTTATACCATGTTTATGAACACAGGCCGTCATTTTGAAATATTTGATAAGAAATTTTTATCAACGCTATCAACAAAAGTTGAGCCAACACGAGTACCCTAATGATGGATTTGTCGTAGTGCGGGCTTTGTCCTAAATCTATTATGACTATATTTTAATTTCGAGATTTTCACCAAGTTGATATTATCGGGGAAATGTTGGAGACGTTTGAATATTTGAAGGACCCCCATTTGGTGCTTGCGATTCAAGAATGGTTCGGCGTGAAGCAAAGAAGGAAAACAGAAAACGGAAAAGTCGAGTGGAAAGATGAAGTTACCGATGGCGTTTTAAGTTCACCATCGGAATCTGAATCCGAAGAATATCTTGTCACGAATAAATTCTGGCATTATTTGTTCGTTTTCGGGACTGAACTTGGAGATGAAATATTCTACGCGTCGTTTATTCCATTTTGGTTTTGGAATGTCGACGGTGCTGTCGGACGGAGGGTCGTCATGGTTTGGACCATTATTATGTGCATTGGTAAGTTTGACAGCAATTTTAAGAGTATACGTGTCGACATAATGCGGTTCGCCATAATGCATGCAGCCAATGGGATTGTTTTATGACAGAAGGGGGTCAACTTTTTTCCTCTCGCGAGAATTGCGAATTGCTTTATGGTGAACCGTTAAGTTTTAAGGTTTTTGTCGTTTCGCCATAATCACATTTTAAACGGTATAAATATGCTTGCTCTTTCGCTGTCCCTAGTTTATTGTGAGATGTATTATGCCCAAGCGACAGAAACAGTTTTATGGCGAAACAGACAGCAATTTTGAGAGTATATGTGTCGACATAATGTGGTTCGCCATAATGGATGCAGCCAATGGGATCAGCTCGTTTATGACTGAAGGGGTCAACTTTTTTCCTCTCGCGAAATTTGCAAATTGCTTTATGGTGAACCGTCAAATTTAAGGTTTTTGTTGTTTAGCCATAATCGCGTTTTAAACGGCGAAAGTAGGCTTTCTCTTTCGCTGTCCCTAGTTTATGGTGAGATGTATTATGCCCAAGCGACAGAAACAGTTTTATGGCGAAACAGCAAGTTTAAAGAGAGGCTTTTATTGTGAGAAGCGTTTTGGTAACTTGCACTTTTTTTATGTCGACTTGCACTTATTGTAAAAGTCGTTTATGGCAAAACGCTTTATGTTGAAATGCTCAAAATTTTTGAACTTTTGAGAGCTTTATGTTCAATTGCATTATTCCGAAACACATTATGTTATCTGTGAACTACAGATTTTTGTTTGTTTTCAGGGCAAGGTATCAAAGACATCATTTGCTGGCCTAGACCAGCCAGTCCCCCGGTGTTTCGCTTGCAAAAAAATGGGCATTGGAATACGGAATGCCATCGACGCACGCTATGGTTGGAGTTTCTATTCCTTTCTCCATATTTCTTTACACCATGAAGAGATATGAGGTAACCACCGATATCAACATTGACATAAAAAATCTTTCTTTCAGTATCCTCCCTTTATTGGCTTGGCCATAGCCATAATTTGGTGCACAGTTGTATCTGTCAGCCGTTTGTACTTGGGAATGCACACAGTATTGGTAAGCCATGAAATAGTTCTTTTGTCGTTTTCATTTTTTTTTTTTTTTTCAGGATATAATCGCAGGACTTGTGTTGGCAGTATTTTTAATGATATTTGTTGTACCTTTGGTTGACATCATGGATCAATTTTGGTTAATGAATCCTTGGTCACCAGTCATACTGCTTGTTTTGAGTATCTTCATTATTGCTTTTTACCCTAAACCAATATTTGGACTCCTACAAGGTTTAGTGTACTTTCTGATGTTTTACAAGAATAAAAAAACCAAAGGGTATCCCAGGGTAAGGTAGGCGAATCGGCCCCAGAAACGAATTCGTCGCACCTCTTACAGGTCAAAAGTTATGTGTGTTTTAAGTCTAAAAAAAGAACTATCAAACTTAAAGCACCGTTGGCAAATGTTTCCATATTTAGGATGCCTATTAACTTGCTAGAATGGTTTCAATTTTTTTTTTTCCCCCTCGGATGTGGGTTAAATGATTTTTTACCATCAAACATCATTTTCTTCGAAATCAGCCACTAAAAACGTCTTTCGGTGACTATAAAACAACTCCAAAATTCTTATTTGGTCGAAAGAACAATTTCCATGTGTTTTGGGGGCCGATTCTCGTACCTTACCCTGGGAAACCCTTTAGAAAGAGAAATTAAACTACGAAAAATTCAAGCCTCAATTGGCATTCGAACCTATTAGGTGTACAAAATGAAACTTAGCCACAGGGTAAATTTGAGTTTTGTAGATTTTAGCCGAGTTTCATTTTGTACACCTAGTAGTTCATTTTTTCAAAATTTTAGGCATTAAAGTCCATCAAAAGTTGACCTTCTCCGTGTAAGAAGGTTATTGAAGTATAACCATTAAGAAGGTTAATTTTTAAAGGCTTGTAAATCGTAAACCGTTACAGATATTGAAAAAATGAACTAAATAAAATCAGTTGGAAATTCAATTCTCTTTAATTTTTATTCTATTCATTTTTTCTCTAGGACGCACTGTTTTCAAGATAAATTTATTTTAAAAAAAATTATTTTCCGAAAATGGTGCATCCTAGAAAAAAATAATTAAGTACAAATTTATAGAAAATTAAATTTCCTACAATTTTATTTATTAGGTGTAGAAAATGAAACTCAGCCACAGGGTAAATTTGAATTTTGTTCATTTTAGCCGAGTTTCATTTTGTACACCTAATATTTGGTCGAAAGAACAATTTCCATGTGTTTCTGGACGAATTCGTTTTGGGGCCGATTCGCTTACCTCACCCTGGGAAACCCTTTAGAAGAGCAATTAAACTACAAAAAATTCAAGCCTCAATTGGGATTCGAACCTACTTCCTCTGTCTTTCCATGGCTAAAATCTACCAATTGAGCTACTGAATTGCCAGGTCGATTTGGGAATGAGTTTTTCTTTCTAATTTCTCTTTTGTCTGCAAGTAAAATCCTCCCGAAAAGGCAAAGGTTTAAATCCCACTTTTGATTTCTCTTTCCTGATTTACTTGGTATTGTAAAATTACCTTAGGGGAAGTTACTTGTAACTGATTTGTTTAGAAGATGTGAATTTTTTAGGCAAGACACGACAATGATAATAAGCGTTTGTGTTGGAGTTCATCTTGGGGCGTGGACAAATTATCAAATGGGTGCCATGTCCAGACCTAAAACTCCACCTCCTTACCACATAATATGGCCTTCTTATGAAATGATAGGTAATCCAGTGCAGAATAAACTGGCTACTAATTCCATTTTTAGGTTTAACTGTTCTGAGAGCGGCTTTGGGTTTCAGCTGTATACTTGCGACCCGAGCGATTTGTAAATCGGCTTCGTACGCCACGCTCTGCTTTATACTTCGCCTCAATCCGTCCGAATTGAAAAAAAGCGTCCACACGAGTTCTTCGTCTGCAAAAAACACGGTCGAACTTTCCTATAAATACATAACGTATGCAGCCATCGGTTTCAACATGCTTTATCTCCTTCCGACCGTCTTTTCCCTTCTCGGAATTCAACGTCCAACTTTCTACACAGAAATTTGACAAATTAAAAAAAAGTAAATAAATCACAATTTTAAAGTGCTCTTAAGTGTAAATAATTTTTTTTTTATTTTGGCTTACTGCCACAAGAAAATTTTCAAATTAACTAAAGGTCACAGCGGTTTTTCTATCACCTAATAACTATCAATAGTTTTTACTAGTCAATATAATTTCTTTATATATTTTTAAAATTGCTTTGTCTTTTTTTAGTACAACATTCCAAAATTTGCTTCAATTTCCATTGTAAGGACAATCCCATTAAAAACAGCTACAGTAGGTATTTTTCGAATTATTTTCACCCAGTCATGTGTTAAATTTTATATATTTTCCTCCTAATTTTGTTTTAATTTTTCTAGGAACTATTTGAAATGATACAAAAAGTGAGATTACTTAAAGTGACATGCGTTTCATTTTTTTCAGACTCTTAGCTTTTGCAGTGTTTTAAGCAGATATAATTTTGAATTTAAGACATTGATAGAAGATGAACATATGCTTAAAAAAAGGACAAAAGATGAAATGATTTTACCTTGTGTACCTTACCAGCCGTTGTATCCTATTAAGAACATTTTTAAACTAGTGAGTGATTTATGATGAGTTGGTAAAACTTGGAAGACCTCTATTTTCACCAATAGAAGGATCCAGTATGTTTTAAGCCACACCCATAGACCAATAGAAGTCTGAGAATGGTTAAAGCCATTCCTATAGACCAATAGAAGTCTGAGAATCGTTTAAGCCACTCCCATAGACCAATAGAAGTCTGAGAATGGCTTAAGCCACTCCATAGACCAATAGAAGTCTGAGAATCGTTTAAGCCACTCCCATAGACCAATAGAAGTATGAGAATGGCTTAAGCCTCTCCCATAGACCAATAGAAGTCTGAGAATGGCTTAAGCCACACCCATAGACCAATAGAAGTCTGAGAATCGTTTAAGCCACTTCCATAGACCAATAGAAGTCTGAGAATGGTTAAAGCCACTTCTATAGACCAATAGAAGTCGTGGATTAAGCCTTCTGTCCGATTCTTTTCTTTATTAGGAAACTAATGAACTGCTTCTCAAACCTCCACAAACACTTTGTATAAAAATATCAAGTCTGAAGAGATGAACGAGATTGAAAAATTAAAAAAGAAATTGAGAATCTTAAAATGGAAAATGATGCACTAAAAGCAGTTTCGAGAAAATGGAGTTATTGGTTTAAGATGTACGTCAGGCCGTAGATAACTTTCCTTCTCTTGAGGTTTGTAATTTGATGCAGTTTTTATTAATTAAAAGTAAATAGGAAGTTGATAAAAATGTGGACGTTAATAATTGTTTGATTACATTGTTGCTTGAGTTGCAAAAAAATTTAATACAAGCCCGGAGGCGTATGAGGTCATACAAAAAGAAGAGCAAACGTCTGGAAAAAATGTTGCTCTCAGAAAGCCAAGATAATTTGAACCCGAAGAAATGTTCGGAAGATTGCTCGAGTGAGCAGATCCAATCAGAAATTTCTTGTCGCTGTTCTTCATTCGACAACATTAACGACCAAGGCGAGAAGTCTCAAATATCTTCTCCACGCTCCTCAATCAGCGTCTCCAAAATATCAGAACATTCAAAAGATCAAAGCAAAGAAGAGCTTGTGAAATTAAAACTTTTCAAAAAATCTAAAGATGAAGGTTATTCATACAAAGACTACATTAAAATAAAAACTGAAAAATTTGAATCGAAAATAAATAAATCGAAATAAAAGGTATCACCTAAATAATCTTCATAGGCACTTATTGAAAGCATTTTAAGAAAAATATTGAAAAAAGAATTAAAAGATAATAAGAAGATATTTAACACAATTCAAGATAACATAGAAATTTGAGGGAAAATGGAGGAACAGATGAACAATTTCGATCCAAAATGATAGAGCAAAAACAAATCGCTAAAATTATGTAAAATTTAATTTTTTTTTAAATTTTTTAATAAAACTTAATTATTTTAGCACTAAAATAGATAAACTACTCCAAGAATGCAGCTACTGGAAACAAAATATCTTAACAGAGTTATGCTCTTGAAGAAATCGGTTCAAAATTGAATAATATATTTTTTTCGGCCTCCAACAAAAAAGAAGAAAATGAATATGAAATAAAAAATTCCCTGTAAAAGATATAAGGAAAACACAGTTAGCCATATATGTAGTTTTATTCCTTCCACCATTTTATATACATACGCAAATAAAAAATGAATCCGTAATATTGTTTTATTCTTAAAGAAAAATGTCTATGAATAAGAATTGTTTAAAAAAAAAAATGTTGCCTCTGTTCGCTCACTTTTTGCAAAATCACAAAATAAACACTTTCAGCATAAAGGCACCACATAATCTGAGATAAAATTTTACAACAGTTTAATTAAAAGTCTTCATCGTCATATTCATTAATGTAAGTAATTCTAGGGGCATTATCTCCTGTTTGAGTGAGAAGATTTTGCATATTCCGAGCATTATCGTTAAGTTGATCAATAATGACTTTCTTTTTCTTCTCCAACTGTTCGTGTCGAAGTGGAACTGTGGTAAGAGCTTTTTCAACTTTTTCTTTGAACTGGTCGATATTATGAAGTTTCTTTTTAAGCAAAAAATCTAATTCGGCTTTCTTTTTCATCATGGTTTGTACTCTGCGTGTTCTGCAGAAGTCGTCGACGTTTTGATTTGGCTTCCATGAATCGCAACGTCCTTTCGAGTCCTCCTTCATCTGTTCCAATTTGTCCAACTTTTCTGGCAGCTCAACTCGGTCGAGGACCTCCCCCAACTCCTCTTTTATCACGTTTTTAACTTTTGGAATGAAGACGTTGTTTATTTTTAAGATTTTTTTTTCATTGAGAAACGGACCAAATCCACGTTCTAGAATCGACTCGAGACACAATCTATCCAATGATTCAATAACAGCTGACACAAGAGACTCTTTCAGTTCTTCTCCAACACTTTTTTTCTTTTCTTCCATGCTTATCTAAAAAAGAAAAATAGTATTTGAAGCTTATTTTATAACAGGCATACCTCTAAAAGATTTTTTCAAATAATTCTCGTTAAAGCGTTTTTTAAATAACGTACAGACAGAATTTTAACTTGCAAAACGAAACCTCGTAAAACGAAATTAGTATTGCATTATTAGTCTATGAAGGAATACTCAAAAGTCAATAGATAAGTTGGCGGTGGCGTTAAGCGTTTTTTAAATAACGTACAGACAGAATTTTAACTTGCAAAACGAAACCTCGTAAAACGAAATTAGTATTGCATTATTAGTCTATGAAGGAAACTATGGAACACAAGGAAGTTCAATAGATAAGTTGGCGGTTGGCGTTAACGGCGTCAAAAACAGTTGATTATCAAAAATCGATTATGAAATATCTTTTAGTCTTATCGATGATACCATCAATGTATATCATCGATGTATATACTAAACCATCGATGTGGATATATAGATGTGTATACATCGATGATGTATATACTAAATATATACATCGATGACTAAACCTGACGAGTTATCCAGTTTAGTATTTATTTAGTAAAGTTCCTCTAGGTACTTTATATACTCAAAGATACATGGATGTTTTAAAATTACTTTCGTAAAATATATCGATTGTACTCGTCGAGCTGGATCTATCGATGTCTGAAATGAAAAAAAAATCCCGGGTTTATTTGAAATAGCTTCATGATTAATTTACGATACTGCGCTCTGTCGTTTTTTATTATTTTTTAAACAACCAAAATTATCGCCAAAATTAAAATTTTATACGAAGTTAAGTATCTTTACAAAGACCCTATATAGAATTAAAGACCTTTTTAACATAATTAGTGTCATGTATTTAACAAGAAACCAAAATTTATGATATTACAAGCCGAAACATATTTTTGTGTAAGGAAGAATTAAAACAGATGTTTTCATTCTTACATCCCCCCGCTTTGGAGACAATTATTTCGAAGAATAATTGAATAAAAAAACTTCTTAACTTCTTTCTTCTTTCTTCAATAATTTCAAAATATTCTTTCTCTTTCTTAAATAAATCATAACATTTTCCATTAGTTTCATCAATTTTCCTTTCATCAATTTCCAATGTGTTGATAGGATGTCTTCAGTCTTGATCGTAGATATAATAAATAATGATAATGAATAATAATTCCTATCTCCAAGCAAATCTTCTTGTAAGATAGTATACTTCAGTCATATAAGACGATTTAATAAAAACGACCATATTAGGCCCAATACACGGTAATAATATCAATTAAGTAATGAATAATAATAATAATCGATCTTGACCATCCCTCACCAATGGATTTGTCTTGAAATCTTGAGCCGGGAATTTTCCTTGTTGAATTTTGATTTTCATTCTTAAATTTTGATTTTGACTCTTGAATTTTCATTTTGATTCTTGAATTTTGATTTCTTTTCATTCTTGAATTTTCATTGTCAATTTCAATTATTTCAATTCGTGTTGTTTCCAGAGAATTTTTTTTTTGAGATATTTGTTCCGACTTACAATGAAAAGATCTTTAAATTTTGGTTTTATAAGAATTAAAGACCTTTTTAACATAATTTAGTGTCATGTATTTAACAAGAAACCAAAATTTATGATATTACAAGCCGAACATATTTTGTGTATAAGGAAGAATTAAAACAGATGTTTTCATTCTTACACCTTTTTTATGTTAGAAGTTTTTTTTAGAGTAATTTCTTCAAATGAATGCTTGACGGTTTTTCCAGAATTTTGCTGTTTGAGTTTTGATTTTTTAGACTGAATAAAGCAAGTCGCTTTAGATTTCAGATTTTTGAAACCTGTGGACCTGTGTTCCCTCATCCCAGGGTCAATTTTTAAAAAATAAATTTTGAAGATTTTTAAATAATTAAAAAAACAACATAATAAATCCATAATTTTTATCGATTTTTACCATAGTAAAAATGTGAAAGTATAAAAAGATAATACCAATGAAAAACGTTTTGTGACGATGATAATGCATAATAAAATATTGAAACTTTTTCCGTCGATGTCGTCATAGTGATAACACTCTTTTAAAATTATAATCGTCATGCTATCTCTTATCGTAATTTTGTTCGCAAAATCAAGCACAAAACGCCCTAATGTTTAAATTTATCGTTAATAAATAATAGTGATAATCAAAGTAATATGAATGAGATTATGTTATTGCTAAATTGGTAATTCATCATATTGCGTCATTCAAGAAGAGAAAACAACGAAAGTTTTTGTTACTTTCTCCACTATATTTCGGTATTTCGTGTTTCATTTTAGATTTTTAAAATGGGAGTGATGCTGCTCTTAATTCATTTGTTCCGGACGATTTTTGAGGGTTTTTGCGATTGGATTTTTTCGCTCATTTTCAACGATAGTTCACGTCTGGAAGGAGTTAGGGATGATATTTTGAGGGAAAGTGCTGTATCTTTAGCTGAAAAGATTAGAAAGAAAGAGTTGACATCTGAACGCCTGGTCAAAGCGTGTATAGAAAGGATAAAGCAAGTGAATGGGAAGTTAAACGCGGTCGTTGACGTTCGTTTTGAGGAAGCTTTAAAAGAAGCGAAAGAAGCCGACAGATTTCTTGAAACGTGTGGCCTCTCTGAAGATGAAATTATTAAAACGAAACCGTTCCTTGGTATTCCTTTCACCAGCAAAGAAAGTACTTCTTGTAAAGGGCTCAGATTCACCGCTGGAATGCTTGCAAGAAAAGACATAATCGCTACAGAAGACGCAGTCATTGTTGATACCATGAAAAAAAGCGGAGCGATTCTTTTAGGAGTCACCAACGTTCCTGAAATGAATCTTTGGTGTGAAACTCGTTGTATGGTCTATGGACAAACGCAAAACCCATACAATCTCAACAGAACATGCGGTGGATCTTCCGGAGGAGAAGTAATGACTCATTTAAATAATTCAATCATTATTTTCTAGGCATCGATCGTTTCTGCGTGTGGATCAGTTATCGGTCTGGGTACCGACATCGGTGGATCTATCAGAATGCCTTCATATTACTGCGGGTTATTTGGACACAAACCTACTTCTGGTAAATTCATTAAAAAATTGAACAATTTTTAACTTGTTTTTCTAGGTTTGATATCTACCAAAGGGATGACTTACAGAACGGGAACTGAAGGAAAAACGATGGTTTCCGCAGGCCCTATGACGAGATACGCTGAAGATCTTAAGCCTTTTCTTAAAGTCCTTTTGGGTGACAAAGCCCCCATTCTTAAACTCGATGAAAAGGTTTGGTTTTAACTTAAGATTTTGCCTGGGTTTCAGAAAATCTACCGTTTTAATGGTTTTTTTTTTTAAACACTTCTCTCCTCTCACTTCTAGAAATGTGACAGTAGGAAAGTTTGTCAGCTTTCTCATTGGCCCTTAGTCCCAAGCCAATATGACTGCGTTGTAGATATTTTCCCTTACTTTGATAGACAATCAGTATTTTGTAGGTGAACTCAAAAATATCAAAGTGTACTACATTCTTGAACCTGGTGATATCAAAATCTCTCCTGTTACTCGAGAAGTTAAAAATTGCATTAAAAAAAGCGCCGATCATCTTTCAACTTTGACCAAATGTCCAGCAGAACTTGTAATTTTTAATTTTTTAAAATTTCTTTTCAACTAAGCATTATTTTAGATAAAACTGAAAGGATTCAAGTATTCAAGTACTCTCTGGAAGTATGGAATGACTTTAGAAAAAGGAAACTTTGCACATGATATTACTGACAGAAAAGTAACGTTGTATTTTTAACTACTTATAATTTTTTTTTTAAGTCTGTGGCATCTTTGAAAGAAGAAATACCAAAATTATTGGTGGGGCAGTGCAAACATACTTTACCAGCTTTAATGCGTCTCATGGAATTAAACGTTTTGCCCAAATTAAACTCAAAATGGTGTGAAAACATTTTGAATGAGTTATCAAATGATTTGAAGGTATCTTGTATCTTTTTGGAGGTCTAATAATTTTTTTATTATCAGAAAATTCTTGGAGACGATGGTGTCTTATTGTTCCCTAGCTGTCCGACGACTGCTCCTTATCACTACGCATCGATTATTCGTCCGTTTAATTTTGGCTATTGGGGTGTTTTTAATGCCCTCCATTTACCAGCAACAACCGTTCCCATGGGGCTCTCTGCCGATGGCCTTCCACTAGGATTTCAGGTATTTTATTAGGTGTACAAAATGAAACTCGGCTAAAATCTACAAAATTCAAATTTACCTGTGGCTGAGTTTCATTTTGTACACCTAATAAATAAAAATTGTAGGAAATTTAATTCTCTATAAATTTGCACTTAATTATTTTTTTCTAGGATGCACCATTTTCGGAAAATAATTTTTTTGAAATAAATTTATCTTGAAAACAGTGCGTCCTAGAGAAAATGAATAGAATAAAAATTAAAGAGAATTAAATATCCACAGATTTTATTTAGTGCATTTTTTCAATATCTGTAACGGTTTACGATTTACAAGCCTTTAAAAATTAACCTTCTAATGGTTATACTTCAATAACCTTCTTACACGGAGAAGGTCAACTTCGATGGACTTTAACGCCTAAAATTTTGAAAAAATGAACTACTAGGTGTACAAAATTTTCACTTTTCATTAAATAGAATTTCTTTCATCTATTTTTTTTTCTTTTCTTTTTTAGGTTGTGGCTAATGCAAATAACGACCGCTTAACAATCGCCATTGCCCAAGCTTTAGAAAAGAAATTTGGCGGATGGACACCTTTTTGAACAAATCACATTCTCTAAGTATTAACCATTATTGTGATTATATCTGTGGTAAATGGAGATTTTAATTTTGTATTAATTAGTTTGTTGTATCATGATTATTATTAATTTTAAATTTTTTTTTCATTTATGTTCTTTTTCTTCAAAGTCATCATGAATCCCATGCCACAGAAAAGGGTCTTATCCACACAGAGACGATCAAGAAACATTTAGTATTGCCGTATTCTCATTTATATGAAGCTTTCAAAAATGGTGAGGGCAGCATGGCCTTAATTTTGTTAATGAAGATTGGGGTAGAAAAAAAAAAGGAAGACAGAAAAATGACTCGCCCAATAAATTACTCCTGAGGTCATTGCAGACCAACCACGTAGAGGTATGGAGTAACTATGTTGGTAGACTCCAATTTTATTTTAAAGTAATAAATTTAAAAAAATATCTTCGCCATGGAAAAAGGCCATTAATAGTTCGCGAACACTGGAATATCCATCCATGCAGAATACAACCAAGAGGTTCGTCAAAAAGGCTACTACTCTGTTCAAATTTTTAAGTTGCCTAACTTGGAGGACGTTCCTCCTTACCAGTATTTTTTGATAGAATATTTTGAAGTAATAATTCCCTTACAGAGAAAACATTTATTTAAGATTTAACTTTGAACAATTAGGCATTTCTTCCGAGAGCTTGACCTACAGCGGACATTTCTGTTCGACTGAGAGGAGTGAGATCAAATCCTTTTAAAGGGTCCTTAAATTCAAGATCACGCAACTTGTTGACTTTCACTTTCAGATCACTTCTTATACGATTGATTTCGACATCCAGAGTTTTCTGATCGTTCTCAAGAAGGCTTTTCGCTTTCGTCGACGGCATTTTGATCAGAGTCGGCCCTAAAGCGATCCAACTTTTGTCCTCATGAGTCTTGATGAGTTGTCGAATACCTTCGCGGTTCGCGTTACGTCGCCTGTCCAACGCCACCACCTCAGATTTATCTTGAAGGATCTCTTCCGCAAGACTTTCGATCGCTATCAGCTCCTGAATACTTTTAGTTGGATTCTCCATGAAAATTTTTCTCAAAACACATAAGTCAGAAAATGAAGCTAACAAAACTATCACAACTAAATAGGATTAATAGCAAACCAATGAATTTGCTCATTATCATTATAACTTGCTATAACCTGCCCCTTGGTTACCGGAACGGGAGCAGGAGCTTGACAAGTAACAGGTACAGTGCAACCTTAAGTTTACCTCAGTTTTCCTGTACCAATAAGAAAAAAGCCCGCCTTTTCTTAAATAACCACAACCGGGGTCCTATTTGGTATTTTTGATACCAATAGTTTTTTTCTATCAAGTGTCTAAAAATAAATATTTTGATCTACAATGAAGTAGGTAAATTTTTAAAATTTTCCATTCTACCTGTTGGAATCCAAAACTTGGGGAAAAAGTATTTTTAAAGTCTACCTTATGTTCAATAAACTAAGAATTTATCTTTGGCAAAATGACTTGAAATTTCTAGTTACAAGCCTGTGACTGATGATTCAAAATGGACGATAGAGTAATTGTTTTTAATGAATTCGAAATGAATTAAATTTTTTGTTTTCAGCGACCACTCGTCTTGATGCTTATTTTAGCGAATGTCGCAGGCGTTATGATTAGTTTGATTTTCAAAAGTTATCAAGATCGGATGCGGAGTCGGGATAGTTCGAATAATATAAAATCTCCAAGTCTACAAATATTGATTAGAAACCGTGAAATAGACAGAATTAGTCCACAATGGGGAGAAAAGTCGACTGTTAGAAAAGATTTTGAGCGAGAGCGAGCAAGAGAAGAATCCCCACATGTTGAGCAACGTTTGGCGCCAACTCGAGGTTCGGAAGTTCGATTGTCGCCCATTAAGAAGTCGCCAACTATTACAAACCACAGTCTCCAACCTTTCGCAAACCTCAATCTCCACAGAATCAGCAATCTCAAACAATACAGAAACGACAATCCCCAACTGTACAAAAACCAAGATGGCCATTTTTTCAAAAACCAAGATCTCCTGTTGAATCACAAGTGGCACCCTCAAGCTCCAACACCTGTTTCTCAAATAAAACGAAAAAGAATTTCTCAAATAAAAAGAGACATTCCTGCGGTGAGGGAAGAATCTCTTATGATGACACCCAACGCATTCCGAAGGTTGCCTGATGAAAATACAAGAAATGAAGATGAGCCGCAAGGCTTTTATTCAACAGCCATGGATCTCCTGCATCATCTGGAGCCATTGTTGATGAAGCCGACATGTCCACCGAGAAGATCAGTCGATCCGATGGACACATCTAGAAGACATTTTTATGATGTCAAAGAAGATTCTGAATCTAATATACATTAGTGAGAATGAATTAATAGAGGGTACAAGCCAGGAAGCTAGAACTAGCCATGAAGCGTTTAAAAAGGGCGAAAGTTCAAAATTGATTCCAGCAGGTACAAAAATAGAAAACGATGACAAAAAAACTGAACCAGCAATCCAAAGACAAGGCTCAAGAGTCTCTAAATATAGTAAAGGAACATCCCCAAAAAGTGAATCATCAAAGTCAGTTCCGAGGGAACAGTCGGGAGAGATACAATTGTATAAAATTGTTGACGGTAAAAAAGGTCGGGAGAAGATGTCACCATCAAAGACAAAAAACCGTTTTTATTTTTAGAACCACCTCAAGAAAAAGACGAATTTTTTATTAAAGAAAACATATCACCAATACGAATCCCTTCAAAAAGTCGCTTGTCAGGTTTAGACAGTACCAAGAATGGCAAAGACTTGCCTAAAAATGGAAAAAGTTCGCCATTTGAACAAACTAGTTCACCAAAAATTGAGAAGGCGAGGTCGCCACCAGTGGAATTTCAGCATAAACTATACAAGAAAATGGTATCGCCGCCGTTGAAAGAGCGAGCGTCATTGAGAGAGTCGAAGTCTCCTGAAGCTCGGAAAAGCGTCGATAGCTACAACGTTGAAGGCTTAGGAAAAAAAGGAGAATCAAAACATCCAAGTTTACTTTCAGAAGGTTCCCTTCACGACCGTGACCTTAGCCAAAGACGCTCCTTAGAAAAGCTCACGATCTAAACAAAAAATATTTTGAAAAAGACGATGACTATAAATTTGTAAGCACAACAATAACACGTCCTCCTGAATTCTTGGAAATAGATGAAAAGTCCGATCATCCTGACTCATACATCAAGAGAAATGTGGATTCTCCGGAATTACGTTGCTGCCGTGGTTTGGCAATTTCAAAAGACAAATTTTTCGATTTCCGACGTCGACCAAAAGTAAAAGAAGTTAATAAAAGTGAACACTTAATTAAATACGATGTAATTAAACCGATACCGTCGTTAGATTTCCGACGTCGACCAAAAGTAAAAGAGTTAATAAAAGTGAACACTTAATTAAATACGATGTAATTAAACCGATACCGTCGTTAGTTCAGTCAACCAGGTTAGCAACGAGATCCCAAAATCGATGGTAAAAGAAAAGGAAGAAGACCGTACAGTAAACTTTAAACAAAATTAAAACTTTTTTATTTACACTTTTAAGTATCGGTTTCGTTTCGCTTGAGAAGTTCGTCACGACTCATCGGCTCAATTATGTGTCCCATTTTAGTGACGACAGGTGGTTCGGTCAGGCGACTGTGCACTTCTTGAGGTACCCATGTGTTCCCAATAGGAGTCCTAATAGAAGCCTCATAATCCTTAACACTTTTAAAGGATGAGGAAGTTCGTTGACCTGGGGAAAAAAATCAAGATGTAGTCAAATTCACCCTACGCAGTCTCAAAGACTAAACTAATTTCTATTCTCTTTTTTCCACATGATCTGTTGCATTGAAATGATTACTTTTTTTTCCGGCTATTCAAGTACTTTACTTTCGTCAGCTAATCAGATATTAGATCATCAGGTAAGCAGTCTGAACAGTCACATAATTGTCAGCTAGACAATCGACAAATCAGTCTCGTTTTATCGTCAGCTAATCACTCATTAGATCGTCAGATTAACAGTCGATCGATCGCAAGCTAAACAAACGCCAGACTGTTGGCTAAACAGTTACTTAATTGTCAGCTAAACAGTCACTAGATTGATGGCTAAACTGCTGTTATTCTGATAACAGTCGCTAGAACGTCGCTTAATCGTCATTAAATAGTCAGCTAATCACTCATTAGATCGTCAGATTTACAGTCGTTAGATTGTCAGATTAACAGTCGTTCTATCGCGAGCTAAACAAACGCCAGACTGTTGGCTAAACAGTTACTTAATTGTCAGCTAAACAGTCACTAGATTGATGGCTAAACTGCTCTGATAAACATTCGTCAGCTAGACCATCGCTTAATCGTCATCATATTAGTCACAATTAATTATCAACTAATCACTCATTAGATCGTCAGATTCAGATTAACAGTCGTTCGAGCTTAAACAAACGCCAGACTGTTGGCTAAACAGTTACTTAATTGTCAGCTAAACGGTCACTAGATTGATGGCTAAACTGCTCTGATAAACATTCGTCAGCTAGACCATCGCTTCATATTAGTCAATTATTAATAATCTCATTAGATCGTCAGATAACAGTTGTTATATCAACAGCTAAACAAACGCCAGGCTAAACTGTTCTTTAAATCCTTAGATCGTCAGTTAGACTGGTTGCTCGATAATCAGCTAAAGATTGTTAGATCATCAGATTGACAGCTAAACAGTCATAGCAACTGCTACTGAAATAAAGACAAACGCCAGATTGTTGGCTAAACAGCTACTTAATTGTTAGCTAAACAGTCACCAGATCGATGGCTAAAGTGTGTTATTCTGATAATCAGTCATTTGATTGTCAGTTAAACACTTGTCGGATCATCAGCTAAAGCGGTTGCTTGATAATCAGCAAGATTCGTTAAATCATCAGATTGACAGCTAAACAATCATTCATCATCAGCTAAACAGTCGTAGCAACTGCTACTGAAATAAAGACAAACGCCAGATTGTTGGCTAAACAGATACTTAATTGTCAGCTAAACAGTCACTTGATCGATGGCTAAACTGTTTTATTCTGATAATCAGTCGTTAGATCGTCAGTTAAACACTTGTCAGATCATCAGCTAAAGCGGTTGCTTGATAATCAGCTAAAAAAATTTAAATCATCAAATTGACAGCTAAGTCATTTAATCATCAGCTAGAACCAACTGCTACTGAAAAAGATAGGTGAAAAAACTTTACCATGATCTGTTTGAGTTTTAATCGACATTTTCATTGATGATGATCCGATCACGTTTCTCGTCTTTACGTTTAATTGCAGGGAATTTGACAACAAACGTCTTTTCTTTCTTTTATTCCTCTTTTACCATCCAAACCTGCTCCGCCCCAGCTTCCCCATCCAGGCAACGTCAAATCAACTTCTTTGGCCTTGAATTCTTCTGCTTCTTCTTCTTTCTTCTTAAAAAAAGAAGTTAATTTTTCTGGGATGAATTTTAATTTACCTGAATTGGTCTACAATATCGTCTTCTGCGAAAGCTTCGACGAGATTTAAATGTTTTTCTTTTTCGTCTCTTTCTTCATCTCCGTCTTCTTCCAAAGCTGAAATTTCCGTGTTCAACGCTTTTGGCTTAACATTTAAAAATTTATTAGGGTCAATTTCCGGTAAGTCTTCTTTATTATCAGAGTTAATTTTATCGACTAGCGATTTCAAATCGTTTTCTCCTGTACTGACGCCCCCTTCGTTGATCTCGATCAAACTCTCGTCAATCGAAACGACGTTCCGCTTTTTCATCGTAAGATCGGATTCTTCATCCTTGGCCTTTTTTCTGTTCTCTTTCTTATTTTTGGGTTTTAAAACGGTTTCCATCTTTTTAAATTTTTCCGATGCCATTTCTCTCACTTCGTTTTCTACCCCGCTGAAAATATCATTGATCGTCCAATTATCTAATTTTGTTTTATTAGCTTCGGTCACTTCGTTCGTATCAGAAACAGACCACGAACCACTCGTATTTAAAAGTTTAGCTTTTCTTTCTTTAGATGCTTTACTATTATTTCTTTTTCTTTTACTTCCTTTCTCATTTTTCTTCCCTTTAACCACTTCAACGTTATCTTCATTTTCTTTACTTCTAGTACTTGTTTTTCATTCGATATTTCTTCTATATCATCAATTTCCACTTGTATTTCATTAGTTTCTTCTTCTTCTTCTTTTTCATCGTTTGTTTGTTTGTCTTCCATTACTTGCTTTTCATTGGTTGTTTCTTTATTGTTATTTTCATTTGATTCTTTTTGTTTCTTCAATGTTTCATCCCAAAACTTGCGATATCCACTAATAAAGTTGTCGATTTCTGTCTCTGTTTTTTCGACCCAAGGGTTTTCATTTGACAAATCGTTTTTCCTCGTCTTCCTCTTCGACTTCTGAGTCAGAATCATCTTTTGGTTTTCGCGTCAACTCTCGACTTTTCGCCAACTGATCCGCCAATTCTTGCCTAGCCTGAAATTTTATTTTTTCAATAGTTTCTTATAAAATTAAAATTTTTATTACTTCTAAATTGTATTTCGCTCTGATCGCTTGACTTCGGGCCCATTTTCCTGTGTTTCGATGTCTAAGAGACATCCTTTCTTCAGCTCTCGCTCTTTCAATCTTCTCCAACTTTTCTAAGGCTGCTTCCGGATTCGTTTTTTGTAATATTTCAAATTCTTTAAGCGCCTGCTTGATTTTCTCACGTTTTAAAATACGATGATACCTATAAATTTGATATAAAAATTTTAATTAATGAGAGAAAGAAATTGTTTTTAACATCTCTGTTATTGGTTTAGAATTTATATTAGGTGTACAAAATGAAACTCAGCCACAGGGTTTTGAATTATGTAGATTTTAGCCGAGTTTCATTTTGTACACCTAGTAGTTCATTTTTTCAAAATTTTGAACATTTTAGGCGTTAAAAGTCCATCAAAAGTTGACCTTCTCCGTGTAAGAAGGTTATTGAAGTATAACCATTAAGAAGGTTAATTTTTAAAGGCTTGTAAATCGTAAACCGTTACAGATATTGAAAAAATGCACTAAATAAAATCTGTTGGAAATTTAATTCTCTTTAATTTTTATTCTATTCATTTTTTCTCTAGGACGCACTGTTTTCAAGATAAATTTATTTTAAAAAAAAAAATTATTTTCCGAAAATGGTGCATCCTAGAAAAAAATAATTAAGTACAAATTTATAGAAATTAAATTTCCTACAATTTATTTATTAGGTGTACAAAATGAAACTCAGCCACAGGGTAAATTTGAATTTTGTAGATTTTAGCCGAGTTTCATTTTGTACACCTAATAGCTTTGTTCCAACCGCAGTTTGAAACTGGTTTAAAACTTCTGGGAGCAGAAGGATTTTCACGTCTAATTTGACGT
This sequence comes from Orius insidiosus, assembly GCA_014119065.1. Taxonomy (NCBI): domain Eukaryota; kingdom Metazoa; phylum Arthropoda; class Insecta; order Hemiptera; family Anthocoridae; genus Orius; species Orius insidiosus. Next base: position 18,860 of record JACGAQ010002269.1, on the reverse strand, counting down.
CAGGTGACTTCAGGATTGATGGACAAACGATTTGAACGTCTAATTTGACATCCAAATCCTTCTGCGCATGCTCCAGGAGTTTCAAACTGTGGTTGGAACAAAACTATTAAAATTTTCCTATGCGGAAATGAAGAGCCTCAACTAAGCAATTAATTATAATTTATTACTTTTTGCTCTTAATTTTATTTTGTCGAACTGCTTTAGCGATTCGGTACGACTCCCTTGCTCGCATCTGAGCAATCATTTTACGCCTTTGGAGCAATTCGTTAAAAGGAAGATTAAGAGAAAGCAATTCTTTTTCCTAAAAACAAAAATTAGATACATTTCAATTGTCAAAAAAAGACGCTTACAACTTCCAGGTCATTCAAGGCAACCTCACTCGTTCCTAGTATTTCATTCATCTTCTGCTCAAGTTCTGTAGGCTCCTTAAAAAAAATAATATTGAAATATGAAAATAGAAAGGTTATAGATACCTTAAATGGAGTTCTGAAAGATTCAACTTTGTTAATTTTAACAGTATTTTCTTCTAATGGAAACTTGAGTTGACTTGCCGCTCGATTACGGAGAATTATGGCATCCCATTTTGAGAGCTGCTTTTTCACTGATTCGTAACCAAGTTTCTTTTTAATCTGAAAATTTTTTCGTAAAAAAAAAAATGTTTTAATTTAATTTACTCGGTCAGAATGAATTTTTTCTAACGGCTTCCGAATGGTCCTTGATTTCTGCCTGAGTTCTCTGACGTTATTTTTAATTTCTTTATGAACTGCTTTTTTATCTAGGGCGTTGATCAAATCGTCGACTCGTACGAATTCTCTATTTTGAGCGACGTCCGAAAGATGGAATTCAGAGACGTCGCTTGTCGTTTCAGTCCTCGAAGGAGCCTCAATTCTAAAATTGTCAGAAATTAACTAACCAATCAGAACATTCAAAAATTAAACTATAGAAACACAAAGATGGCTCGTAATTAAAGTACAATAAAAAGCTTTACGCCCTATCGATGTATTTTGAGCAGCCTAAATTCTTAAAAATAACTTTAACTTATCGATAAAGAAAATGAACTGAAAAATGTAAATACATACTTTTTCTTCCGATACAACTTAGTGACAGCATCGAGAAGTTTTTTGTGCGATTCCTCTTCAATTTCGTCATCTGAAAAGTCTTCCTCCATCCCCAGACTTTCCGTAGAAACCATATTCATAGTAAATTAAAATAAAAGCAATAAATAGTGTATATTTGTTGTAAAAACACCACATGGAATGGACTATGGAGAGAAAGGTTAAGTGATGGTTTACTTCGTCTTCAACAAGTTTTACAATTTGCTGTTACAATGCAGATAGCCAACCGAAGAGCAAGCACAAAACTAGCTTCTTGGCCAGTGGAAGAAGCCCAAGTAGGGTGTTTTTCTGTTATAAATGCATTTGAAAATTGATTAAATTGAGGTTTGTCGAAAGACTAAACAAAATTGTTGTTGAGATAAAAAATTTCGAACAACAATTTTTTAAATTCACAATTACTTCCTTATAATTCTTTATTTTCTTATTAAACGTACAAAAACAAAATAGTTAATCAAACAAAAAACTTTAATAAAAATTAATAAACTTATAATTTCATTCACTTAAAAGACAATATCATAGCTTTAAGCTCATTTAGAAGCATAGAACCGATCACTATTTTTCACAATTGACAGTAATATCAATAGAATTTGATTCCACTTTCATCGTCACCAAAACTAACGATTTCGACGCCATTGTTTCACCCAAAAACCTGGAAAAAATTAAATGAATAATCGCAGTTTATTGGCTAACGCCCTCTACTTGAAAGGGAGAAAAAAAGTATCCAACTGGGCCAAACACATGAAAAGAAAAGCCTCAAAATAGGCCAAATTGACTACTAGAATATCTAACTTGGCAAGTCTACTCAAGTTTATCATCAGCTAGATCAGCAGAAAAAAAATGGCTAAACAATCATTAGATCGTCATTTAAGCAACACAATCTTTAGATTTTCGGCTAAACAGTCATTAAATCTTCAGCTAAACTGTTGTTAGATTTTAATTGTATCAAATTATCCTTGCGGAAAATATATGCAATAAAAGTTGTTAGATTGTCAGCAAAGCAGTCGTTGGATCGTCAGCTAAGCTCCTAAAATGAAGATATAGGCGATAGCATTCCGCCCCACCAAGGAAAATCTGACCCACAGAATTTTTTGGATCATTGCTTACAGCGGTGAGCCCAGTGGCCATTTCAAATCACTGGCCGAGTTAGGTCTAATTTGGTTCAATGGTCAGACTCTTTGGCCCAGTTTTGCCAAATTTGCGATAAAATATGCAAACCTGTGTATCTGAGGCTCAACAGATGGAAGAAGTAATAGATTGGCTACTTCACCAACTTTACCACCGATGTTATTTACTCTTTGGCAACCACGATTTTCTCGTTGTGTTCATTCATGCCTTTTAGTTTTGCTGAAAAAACGAATTACGAATTTTTTATGAAAATGGAATAGAAAATACTTTGCTCGTCTAAGAACATCTCAAGGGACATTCTGACGCTTCGGACGAGCTCTCCGATCGGGGCTTTGAATGATATTTTGGCTGTTCCGTCGTTCCATGAAATGTTAAAAAGAACAGGTTGTGTTGAATCGTTCCAGTCGACACCAATCGTCCCGATTGCAGATGCTTTAGGTGGAAGGGAATTGATTGGAGCGAATTCATGCAATTGCATTCCAGACGATAAACTCTAAAATTTCATCATTAACAAAGTCTAAAAACGGCTAAAACCACCTTAGAGGAAACTTTAATGTCTTCAAGAGTTTCATTTGATGAATTAGTAAATTTTAATTCCACGGAGACCATTTTGATGAAAATAAATGGGCTGCCGTGTAAATCTGGCTTCAATACTTAATCCTTTTCCTGTAATTTTATTAAGTAGTTCATATCTTTTTGATGGAATGACAGTAGGACCGACATACTATAAAAAAAAGTTATTTAAAAAAAAATTAAATAGTTTATTACCTGAACGGTGTTTAAACTTAGGTTTTCTGTTGTTAGAGAGGGTGTAAGTGGGCTGAGGAAACCGCCAAACGAAGGAGTCATGACAGGGATGTTAGGTACAACGTCGTCTAAATCTAATAAAAGGTCCAGATTTGTCTTTTGAGGTTGAGGAGCACTTTTGGTTTTCACTGGGGTTTTTTCTTCGCTGGAATCACTTTCAGAATCGTCGCTTGAGCTCATTTCAGAGCTGTCGCTTTCCGTGTCACTTTCGACATTGTTGTGAACATAGTTTTCTTCTTGGTTTTTAATAACTTTTTTAGGCTGTAAATTATGATGGTTAAAAAAAAAGAAAGAAAGGCGACAATTTTACAGCGTGTTGAGGTGTTTCAGTCGATTCTGATTCGGAGTCTCCATTGCTGCTATCGTCACTTGAGCTATCCTGATCGTCATCATCATCATTATCATCTTCACTGTCTGAAGAATCTGAATCTTAAAAAAAATTACATCATGAGACATTAGAAAATAGTGCCCCAGTTTAATTTGGCTCAAAATTAAAAGAAACGAGACACTGGAGACAAGCTACTACCTTCATCTGCGGGAGAACTATCAGAGTCTGAATAAAACGACTTTTTCTTCGGTTGTTTTTTACCAACAATCGCTTCGACAGTCGGAGGAGATGGAGGAGCAGGCTCAGCGACATTTCGTGCACTCGAATTCGGCGCGACTTCAGGGAAATCAGGCAAATCATGATAACCTGCAGCTCTCATGTTTATATAATGCGTCAGAGATCCCATCTGATAGTTTTCTCTATCTATTAAAAAACCAAAAGTCAAAAACAAAATTGGACACCGATATATTAGGTGTACAAAATGAAACTCGGCCACAGGGTAAATTTGAATTTTGTAGATTTTAGCCGAGTTTCATTTTGTACACCTAGTAGTTCATTTTTTCAAAATTTTGAAACATTTTAGGCGTTAAAGTCCATCAAAAGTTGACCTTCTCCGTAAGAAGGTTATTGAAGTATAACCATTAAGAAGGTTAATTTTTAAAGGCTTGTAAATCGTAAACCGTTACAGATATTGAAAAAATGCACTAAATAAAATCTGTTGGAAATTAATTCTCTTTAATTTTTATTCTATTCATTTTTTCTCTAGGACGCACTGTTTTCAAGATAAATTTATTTTAAAAAAATTATTTTCCGAAAATGGTGCATCCTAGAAAAAAAAATTAAGTACAAATAGAGAATTAATTTCCTACAATTTTTATTTATTAGGTGTACAAAATGAAACTCAGCCACAGGGTAAATTTGAATTTTGTAGATTTTAGCCGAGTTTCATTTTGTACACTAATATATACCTTTAAATTTGGACTGGAGCAAAGGCGCAGGCTTTGAAGCCAAGAAAAACTTTGAGGAATGTTCAGAAAGGTTGTTTTCATTTGAACTTGGGAAAATAAACTGTCTTAAAAATCTTGATCGATCACGAATGTCGTAATTTTGATCATAACGAGCAAGACTGAAGACATATTGGCAAAGCAACGTCGTCTGTGAGGGATTCGTCAAATACAGTTTAACAGCCAAATTCAATACTTGTAATTTAACTATATCCTCCTGGAAAATGAAATAGTTAAAAAATAAACACTTTTAAAACTAAAATTACTTCATTAATAAACGATTTGGCAAGTTTTCTTAAAACGTCGGGAGCGATCGTAGGGACGAGCTCGGAATATTCGCCGAGAAGCCAAAGAATTGAAGCTCTGGCTGCAGGAACTGTTATTGTATCCATCAATTTCGCCATCGATCTTATAATATCACGATGACGATTCGGCTGAGACTGAAGAAGCTTCTTAATAACAACCACACTTTCCGCAACTACCGCTTCTGTAATCCAAAATATTAGATGAAATTTAGATTGCCAGCTAAACAGTCATTAGATAGTCAGCAAAGCAGACATAAGATGACAAATAAAAGGATGAAATTTTTCATACCATCTCTGTTTGATAACATGGCCACAAGTCCATTCAGACAGCAATCAGTTACTTCTTTTATATTCGAAGCACATCTAAAATTTATAATTAGTAATAAAAAATAGCTTTGTTCCAACCAACTACGGTAATATTAATTAATAAAAACGTTTTAAATTACCTTCCAATCGCTTGGATAGCAGCGGCCACAAATTCTTTATCTGGGCTTGAAATATAAGTTTGAAACTCTCGAAGTATGACGGAAATACTGGTCTCAGTTGCAAGATTCGTAAGAATTTCTAATTTAAGTAATTTTATATGGGTGGGATCAGAAGTTCTTACAAAGAAGCTTTTCAAAAAGGGTTCAAACATGCCCTAAAATAGACCAATAAAATAGTCGAGACAATATCAGTAAATACTTTTCTTTGTATCGAAATGGAAGCTATACAGTTAAGTACAACAGACTGAACTTCTCTGTAGGACCTTAAAAGTCTGACCAATGATTTCGCCACAATTGAAACTTCAGATCTGGGCGCTACATGATGAAAAAGCTGAGCTACGGCCATCACGACCTAAAAATTTTGTATTCAAAATATTTGAAATATGATCACATACGGAGGCGTTTCTGCTTTGAAGTAATGGTTTGGCGTTTTTTAAAAGAAGCCGATAATCGGGGTCGGCGACAAATGATGACTTATTTTTTTCATCCTCATTTTCATTTTCGTCATCATAAAACGGTTTTTCAGCTTCGTCCTCATTTATGTTGACCTAAAAGACCAAATTTGCTGTTTTCATCAAATATAAACTTACATCTTTGTTTGGGTCAACAAATTGTGTCCTGGAATATCGCGTAAGCATATTTATTATAATAACTTGACCCCATTCATCTACGTCGACCAATAAATTGCAGAGTTTTCTGTAGTTTTTATGTATCAATTCGATTTTTTCTGGACATACCTTAAAAAAACAATACAAATGTCTAATATTTTAAAAGCAATTTTACTTCTTCAAAAGCCATGACAGCGGAGCCGACGACAAGGGTCGTTTTGTCAGATAGAAGTTTTTCGATCACAATGACAAGTTCTTCTTTTTGCTCTGGGTCCAAGCTGAAATAATCGTTAGCAAAACGTTAATCAACTAAATGACAGTCGGCTAAACAGTCGTTAGATCGATGGTTAGCAGTTGTTGTTAGGAAGTTATTCTTATATCTAGCAACTTGACATATTAGGTGTACAAAATGAAACTAGGCTAAAATCTACAAAATTCAAATACCCTGTGGCTGAGTTTCATTTTGTACACCTAATAAATAAAAATTGTAGGAAATTTAATTTTCTATAAATTTGTACTTATTTTTTTTTTCTAGGATGCACCATTTTCGGAAAATAATTTTTTTTTAAATAAATTTATTTTGAAAACGTGCGTCCTAGAGAAAAAATGAATAGAATAAAAATTAAAGAGAATTGAATTTCCAACAGATTTTATTTAGTGCATTTTTTCAATATCTGTAACGGTTTACGATTTACAAGCCTTTAAAAATTAACCTTCTTAATGGTTATACTTCAATAACCTTCTTACTCGGAGAAGGTCAACTTTTGATGGACTTTAACGCCTAAAATGTTCAAAATTTTGAAAAAATGAACTACTAGGTGTACAAAATGAAACTCGGCTAAAATCTACAAAATTCAAAACCCTGTGGCTGAGTTTCATTTTGTACACCTAATAAATCGGCACTTTAGAAAAGGGAAAAAACAAACCTGAATAATTTCGGAATAGCATGAGCGGCAGTTTTGCGAACATAAGGCGACATATCGGAAGCCGATTCTTTAATCGCAAGCATCACAATCGGAACAATAACAGGCACTCGTATACTTGAGAGTACGCGTAACGCACTCGCTCGTATCAGTTGATTCGGATCCTAAAACAATATTAACTGTTTATCCTTCGGAAATATTTTACCCTTAAAGCTCTTTGGAATGTTGAAATCGATAATAAAGCTAGATCTTGTTGCTCTTCAGCGTAACGGACAAGATAAACATAAACGAGTTTTTTAACTTCAATATTCTTCGACACAACATTTTTAACGACCGCTGGGAATAATTCAGACGCATCTCTTCCTCTTGCCACCATCTAAAATTAAAAAAAAAAATAATAATTCCAAAAATAAAATAGAATTATGTGTGATATTACCCCAATGATTCTTTTCATGGCTTCCAGCTTCAACCCATCTTTGTTTGTGTCCAGCATTTGTTTTAAATCATGATGTCTAAAATATTTTTATATTAATTTTATTATTTAGGTAAATACAATTTACTTTTTGGAATCTGAAAAGAAAAATCCTCCGGATGCTGGATCTGAAGCATAGTCAATGTCGCCGCCTCCAATCGGACGATCGTTGCTGTATGAGCCGTTGTTAGCCATGATGGTCAAATTTGGCGAACGGCTCTAAAAATAATGAGAACTATTAAAACACAAATACATACATCTTACAAATAGTTTTTGCACAGTTTCTGCAGAGATGTTATTCATATTTGAAACAACTTAATAGTCTATCTTAATAATTATCATACTGATAAATTAGAGAGAGGGGTGCGTACAGATAAGAAATGAACAAACTTTTACCAAAGAAAGTGCGATCACTGTTTGTTCAAAAAGAGGACCATCCATGAATGAAACATGATTCAATATAAAAATAATATATATATTATAAATAAAAATTATATAACTTTAAAAATAAATTTCGCAACGTTTTATTTTGTTTTTAAACACTCAGCAGGTTTGTATAGGTTCTAATTGTTCTTTGAATATATTATTGCACAAAAAAAAATGCTTTAAAAAGAGCAACAAAGTTAAATAAATTATTAAATTACCAAAGAAATAGTCAGTAAATTTTGCATACGCTCCATTTAGACAATATTTGAGATTTAATAAGAGTAAACAGAACTTGAAATATCCGATATCACAGTATCATATTGACAATGTAAGTCTATTCCTTTGGTGTAATTTAAACCCTTAATATTATCTCAAGTACTTGAATATTTTTTTAAAAGTTTGAAATATTATTTTAGTAATCTTGAACAAACAAATACCAGGTATAATGCAATGTAATTTTGATCGTTGAATAAAATTTCCATTTCTTAATGCAACCGGAGTTGATGAGTGAGTTATGTAAGGTAACTTTGTATGGATTCTGGTAAGGAACATGATAAATTTGGGTTATAGAATTAATTGAAAGAAAAAGAATTAATTTTCAATAGTAGGGAGAAATATTCATGCCCAGGAGCCTATCATGGCGAAAACTAAACTTAAAAAACTAAATTATATCAGTTAAGCGTTCGTACTCGACCTGTAGAATGGATTTAATTTTGACACTATAAATAAGATAGACCTTGTACAAGACGGCCTACCTCTGTTGAATCCGTTGCATCCAGCTGGTTAACTTACAGATAATTAATAACTTTACAGTCACCCCATTATCCGATCTCGTTTTAATGAATAAATTATCGCTATTAAAGTATGTATGTAAAATTTAAAATTTTCCACTCTAGCAATAACTTTAATCAAATTTTAGAAACCAACATACATTGTAACATTTAGACATTTATAGACTTACCAAATAATGATACCCACGAAAAATTGAAAAGTCGAGAAATCAAAGAAGTTTACACAAATTGAAGGGAAAAGATTTAAATAAAATGTTTAAAAATTATAGTTAACATTTCATTATCAACAATCAAGCCTTCCAGTTGGCACGATTCATGTTGAATCAAGACACCCATTATCAATGACGTCATAGAATTGATAACGTATTGGTGCTACTTTTTCATTATTATAAATCCGATTTATTAATAACATTTTAAAAGTTTAGGTTAAAGTTTTTTTTAGCGTGTGTAAGTGCTTAGAATGAAATTTTTTTAAAAGATATGTAATAGAGTGTTGGCAATTCTGAGACAAGTGTACCAGCAAAGAGTGATAACTGTTATCAGTTGTTTTTGTTGATGTACGCGACTTTATAAACTCACAGAGGTTGAACTATGAATGTTGACTCTTTAAAATAAAGGATAAACGAATGTTGAGAATATCTACTAGATTTGTGATGCCAAAACGCGATAAAACTAAATCGAACAATCCAGCGGCGAAGTCAAGTCCTGGCCACATCGAGCTCGACAAAGACGGAAATTTGAGGATCAAAATCGCGGCGAGGCCCGGGTGTAAAGTGAGTTCTGTGACCGGTATCGAAGAAGAAGGCATCGCCGTCCACATCGGAGCACCGCCCGTAGACGGTGAAGCCAACACCGAACTCGTCAAATTTATGGCCTCGGTTTTTGGCGTCAAAAAAAGCAGCGTCTCGTTGGACAGAGGGAGCAAATCCAGGCAGAAGATTATTCTTATCTCCAACGCTGGGTTAGACGTTGAAAGTGCTTTGGAAAAATTAAAAAGCAACATAGGATCATAGTTGCGTTTCTAAAAAAACTTTTCTTTTATACTATTATGAATCGAAGAATGCCCTTTTATTGCTCATGCCCAAATTACAAAAAAATTATTTGAATCGAGTTCATTACCTTCTAAATTAGGGAGAGTCTAAAACGCATACGGGTTCACATACCACATACCACATACAGAAATAGGGGGGATAGGAAGGGGGTGGGGAGGGGTTAGTAGGGAGGAATCTCGCCCGTCTTCGCCTTGTCCGCGTGATTATTCGCCGGCCTTATTAACCAGAAATAAAGAGGGGAAGGTAGGGAGAAATTTCAAGCGTTTACCGTTGGTCTGCGTGTATATCCCCCGGTTTACTTCATTTCTGCTGGCTCGAGATTCACAGACGACAGACAGAAACTCGTATGCAGACTAGAGTAGGGAGGAGTTTCGAGCGTCTACCGCACGTATGCGTTACATCCCCCCGGCCTTCTCATCATTTTTACTCCCTCGAAATTCACAGACCACAGACTAGAGTAGGGAGGAGTTTCGAGCGTCTACCGCACGTATGCGTTACATCCCCCGGCCTTCTCATCATTTTTACTCCCTCGAAATTCACAGACCACAGACTAGAGTAGGGAGGAGTTTCGAGCGTCTACCGCACGTATGCGTTACATCCCCCCGGCCTTCACATCATTTTTACTCCCTCGAAATTCACAGACCACATACCAAAAGGAGAAACTCGTCTGCAGACTAGAGTAGGGAGGAATTTCGAGCGTCTACCGCACGTATGCGTTACATCCCCCCGGCCTTCTCCTCATTTTTACTCCCTCGAGATTCACAGACCAAAAGAAAACTCGTCTGCGTTTTAGACTAGACTATATAATTATTATATATTTTTTTGACATAAAATAAAAAATAATTATAAATCTTTTCATTTCGGGAAAATAATTTATAAATAAAGAAAAATTAATTACCCCTGATACAAAAGGTACCCAATAAAATAGTTCTTATAATATTTATTATATATTCCTTCACAGTACTTTAAAATTTAAAGATATTTCTATAAAATATACTAAAATGAAATTATTTAGAGTAGGGAGGAATTTCGAGCGCCTAGGGCACGTCTGCGTTACATCCCCCCGGCCTTCTCATCATTTTTACTCCCTCGAGATTCACAGACGAAAAAGAGAACTCGTCTGCGTTTTAGACTAGAGTAGGGAGGAATTTCAAGGGTCTACCGTTGGTCTGCGTGTATATCCCCGCGGCTTACTTTCATTTCTGCTGGCTCGAGATAATAATAATTATAATAATGTTTATTTTCATTTTCATTTTTGGTATTCACATCTTTAAACATATTTTTTTAGATTTCAGAATATATGTTAAGATTTTATTATTAAATTTTATTTTATTTTTCAAAAAAGTTAACTTTTTTTGTTTTTTAACCTTTTATGTTTTGATTTATTTGTAAATAGTATTGGTAAAAAAGTTAGATTACTTTAGCAAAAATTGTATAAGCTTAGGAGCATATTGGGGGGGGGGGGTGTACATTTTTCACTAAGTAGTTCAATCAATATTAAATTATGGAATTGGGATATGGTGTGGAACACATGAATACATATGTACCAGACATCCAAAGAGCTCAAGTGGTACAAAACCACTATAATTAAGGTTAAGGGAGTAAAAATGATGAAACATAAAAATAATTTTGTGATTTGTTTTTTTTTTTTTTTTTTTTTTTTTTTTTTTTTTTTTTTTTTTTTTTTTTTTTTTTTTTTTTTTTTTTTTTTTTTTTTTTTTTTTTAAAGATTAGAAAGTACCAAAGGTTTTAAATTTATTGGTATGCTTATGATTTCAGGGTGTCTCATGTATAATTATAATTGGGGATTTTTTTCCTAAAATGAATCAATAGGTATCATTTTTGACTAGTTAAGTTGTAGATAATTTGAATCCAAGTTATTTAATTAAAGTGAGATCTCTTCGTACAACCTGCAATAAATTTTCCCAATTCTTTTTTATATATTATAACTGTGTCATCCGCAAAACAAAACATCTCTCCATTAAAGATATTAGAATTACATACATTATTGTAATATAATATAAAAAGGATGGGCCCAAGTACCAAACCTTGGGGAATACTTGAGCATAAAGTTATATCATTAATAATTTAAATCATTTGTTCTGACCCTTTGAGTTCTTTTTGAAATGTACGATGCAATTAGGTCCAGCCCATTCCCCCCAACGCCATAGTTTTCTAATTTTTTTTTTTTAACAATAGTTGATGACAAATTGAATCAAAAGCCTGTGTAAATCAAGAAACATCCATATATCATGTTCACCCTTATCGATATTTTGCATTATATATTTTGTTACGCCATACATAGCATTCTAAGTCAATTTCCCAGATCCGCACCCATATTGCCTTTCTGAAAAAAATGTTACATTTTACGAAGAATGAAACAAGCCTAGATTTGATACATTTTTTGAAAAATTTTTGATAAAGTTAAACATAAAGAAATTGGTCTATAATTTGTCATAACGGACTTATTACCATTTTTATGCAGTGGAATGACGAGCAATTTTTTTTTTTTTTTTAGATTAGTCGGAAAGGTTCCAAATTAAATTTATGTTTAAAAAAAAATTAAATTATGTCAAAAAGGTCTTTAATTCTTATAAAACCAAAATTTAAAGATCTTTTCATTGTAAGTCGGAACAAAATATCACAAAAAAAATTCTCTGGAAACAACACAAATTGAAATTGAAATTGACAATGAAAATTCAAGAATGAAAATCAAAATTCAAGAATCAAAATGAAAATTCAAGAATGAAAATCAAAATTCAAGAATCAAAATGAAAATTCAAGAATCAAAATCAAAATTAAAGAATGAAAATCAAAATTCAACTAGGAAAATTCCCTGCTCAAGATTTCGAGACAAATCCATTGGTGAGGGATGGTCAAGATCGATTATTATTATTATTCATTACTTAATTGATATTATTATTACTGTATTGGGCCTAATATGGTCATTTTAATTATATCGTCTTATATGGCTGAAGTATACTATCTTACAAGAAGATTTGCTTGGAGATAGGGATTATTATTATCATCATTATTTTATTATATCTACGATCAAGACTGAAGACATCCTATCAACACATTGGAATAGAACTAAGGAAAATTGATGAAACTTAATGAAAATATGTTATGATTTATTTAAGAAAAAATTATGAAGAAGAAAGAAGTTAAGAAGTTTTTTATTCAATTATTCCTTCGAAATAATTGTCTCCAAAGCGGGGGGATGTAAGAATGAAAACATCTGTTTTAATTCTTCCTCATACAAAAAATATGTTTCGGCTTGTAATATCATAAATTTGGTTTCTTGTTAAATACATAAAATTAAATTATGTCAAAAAGGTCTTTAATTCTTATATATATGAATGAACACTGCAATTATTAAGTTTTTGCTTTGCGCTATATTGGGGACTTTCGTTTCTTTTATGTAAATACACATGACAAACATCAAATAAAATTTTTTTTGTTATTTCCGTTTTCCTTGTTCGGTTTTATTTTTTGGTCCTTATTGTAGGGATACTAGGGAAGAATAAGCTGCAGATACCGTGTAATACCATTTTCATAATTTATTTTTTGATGACTGAAATAGTACATATTTTGATTAAAGAAGGTGCTACCATCCTAAACATAAAAGTATGTTTATTTCTAACATTATTTCTTACATAGTCATTAATTCTTCCCTAATTTCATTGGGACGTCCATATTACTCGAGACAGTGGGTTTAGAATACTATTTTTGAGCTGTTACATCCTTAGGATGTCAAATTTCAAATAAATCCGAGAAAAGTTAATAAAAGTGAAGTTAATAAAGGTACCACCACAAAAAAGCTAATTAGACCGATTACAACAAAAAAAGGTTTACAAAATTTGAAACAAGCAAAAATATCCTTGGAGGATTGGGGTTTTGTTGACAACTTTACTTTAGATATTGATGACAGATGGGATAAAATGATTAATACAATCAAGTGCCACCTAGACATGGCATTACCAAAAATTGTTTTCTCACAAAGCTCAAAGGGGGGGGGGGGGGGGGTTCACAAATGATTTAAAGGATATGAGAAATTTAATAAAACTTTACACCGACTTAAATAAACCATTGTGAAAATACCAAGTTTTAAAAAGGAAAAAATGATAATTTTTTTTTTGTTATTTCCGTTTACCTTCTAAAGTTTATTTTTCGGTCCTTATTGGAGGGATAAAAGGGGATATTATGTTACAGATACCTAGTAATACCGTTTTCATAATTTATTTTTTACACATTTTAATTTAAGTACATATTTTTATTGCCACCCTTAACATAAAAATATAACATGAAATAAGGAAGCTCTTTTGCGACAGCTTCTCGAGCTTACCGTAATCGTGTCGAACTGGTGATAGTTAGTTTGATCTTATTTATTTCCACTCTTATAAATGGGGATTATATTTCGATTTTTTACTTCATTTACTATTTACCAACCAGTTTTAACAAATATAAGAACACTGCACCCATTGCAATAGTTAGATTGAGAAAGAAATCTACCTAACTATGCAAAAAAAAAAGAGTATTACTGCAAAAAAGTACAAAACTCATCTAACCCCATTAAAACTGGTTGGTAAATAGTAAATGAAGTAAAAAATCGAAATATAATCCCCATTTATAAGAGTGGAAATAAATAAGATCAAACTAACTATCACCAGTTCGACACGATTACGGTAAGCTCGAGAAGCTGTCGCAAAAGAGCTTCCTTATTTCATGTTATATTTTTATGTTAAGGGTGGCAATAAAAATATGTACTTAAATTAAAATGTGTAAAAATAAATTATGAAAACGGTATTACTAGGTATCTGTAACATAATATCCCCTTTTATCCCTCCAATAAGGACCGAAAAATAAACTTAGAAGGTAAACGGAAATAACAAAAAAAAAAATTATTTGATGATTGTCTTTGGTTCCTTTGCGCTAGCTTAGGGACGTTAAAAGTGACTAAAGTCCCCAACATAGTGCCAAGGAACAAAATTGCAGCGTTCATTCATAAATATGAATAATTTAATTGTTAGCAATGAATATGTGCTAACAACCTAATAAATTGTTGTTAAAAGAAATAATTGCGCTGCAAAATTCGCTCGAAATTCGTCCCGTCTGTGGTCTGTGAATCTCGAGGGAGTAAAAATGATGAGAAGGCCCGGGGGATGTAACACAGACGTCCGGTAGACGTTCGAAATTCCTCCCTACTAGTCTGCAGACGAGTTTTTCCTTTTGGTCTGTGGTCTGTGAATCTCGAGGGAGTAAAAATGATGAGAAGGCCGGGGGGATGTAACGCAGACGTGCCCTAGGCGCTCGAAATTCCTCCCTACTCTAAATAATTTCATTTTTAGTATATTTTATAGAAATATCTTTTAAATTTTAAAGTACTGTGAAGGAATATAATAAATATTTATAAGAACTATTTTATTGGGTACCTTTTGTATCAGGGGTAATTAATTTTTCTTTATTTATAAATTATTTTCCCGAAATGAAAAGATTTATAATTATATTTTTTATTTTATGTCAAAAAAATATAATATAATTATATAGTCTAGTCTAAAACGCAGACGAGTTTTCTTTTGGTCTGTGAATCTCGAGGGAGTAAAAATGAGGAGAAGGCCGGGGGATGTAACGCATACGTGCGGTAGACGCTCGAAATTCCTCCCTACTCTAGTCTGCAGACGAGTTTCTCCTTTTGGTATGTGGTCTGTGAATTTCGAGGGAGTAAAAATGATGTGAAGGCCGGGGGGATGTAACGCATACGTGCGGTAGACGCTCGAAACTCCTCCCTACTCTAGTCTGTGGTCTGTGAATTTCGAGGGAGTAAAATGATGAGAAGGCCGGGGGGATGTAACGCATACGTGCGGTAGACGCTCGAAACTCCTCCCTACTCTAGTCTGTGGTCTGTGAATTTCGAGGGAGTAAAAATGATGAGAAGGCCGGGGGGATGTAACGCATACGTGCGGTAGACGCTCGAAACTCCTCCCTACTCTAGTCTGCATACGAGTTTCTGTCTGTCGTCTGTGAATCTCGAGCCAGCAGAAATGAAAGTAAACCGGCGGGATATACACGCAGACCAACGGTAAACGCTTGAAATTTCTCCCTACCTTCCCCTCTTTATTTCTGGTTAATAAGGCCGGCAAATAATCACGCGGACAAGGCGAAGACGGGCGAGATTCCTCCCTACTAACCCTCCCCACCCCTTCCTATCCCCCCTATTTCTGTATGTGGTATGTGGTATGTGAAACCCGTATGCGTTTTAGACTCTCCCGTGTTATTGATTGTCATATACGTATTTTATCTTTTAATTAATAAATTTAGAATATTAGGTATAGAAATATTTTAAAAATTTAAGTTGGCAACAAAAAAAATAGAAAAAAGTCAGCCTTGACTCGAATAGAACATTAAAATAGGACGAAAGTAAAATTCGGGCAGGGTCATTATCAGATTTCACAAAATAACCTCGAAAGTAATAAAAACAAATAAAAAAAAATAAAACTTAATAAACTCACCTGCTGACTTTCCTTTTTTCTTCCCTTTAGGCATCGTGTCGTCAAAATAAAAAATAAAATAAAAATAAACTTTGTGAAATTGGACTATTCGAAAAACTGGGACTATGATCAAGAATATATTTTGTATCATACACGTTCTGTTCCAAGCAGTGAAAAATTTAAGAAATAAATTTGATTTGTTTTATAGGTCATAAACATTTTGATTATGAGAATGGGGTTTTGGGAACCAGCAGTACCTATGAAGCTACCACTGGACTGGAGTGTTTTTCAAGGAGTTTTGAACGTATAGAATTACAGGTGAACGCAAAAGATCTGCTCCTAGGAAGTAGCTGATCCTTAAGAACTTGCTATTCGGACCTTTCTCTAGCTAAACAATTACTTTCCAATTTCTATTTTAAAGATAAACCTATGAATCATAGTTTATCCATGTTTATCTCAAAAATCGGCGTATTCGTATTCATAAAATTATCTAGTCGTAAATTT
Source organism: Orius insidiosus (assembly GCA_014119065.1). Taxonomy (NCBI): domain Eukaryota; kingdom Metazoa; phylum Arthropoda; class Insecta; order Hemiptera; family Anthocoridae; genus Orius; species Orius insidiosus. Next base: position 2,427 of record JACGAQ010002269.1, on the reverse strand, counting down.
TTGTTAATGTATTCATATTCACATCATAAATTTTAGATTGACAAATTTATTATATAATCTAGAAATTATACAAAAAAATCAATGTTTTAATAAAATTATTTCTTAATGCCTATTAACTTTACATTTACTTAACCCATAGCCACAAATTTATTTTTTTAAACCGTTTTTCAGAAATTCGTTAAAAAAATGACATTTTTAAAAATGTGTTATCCTGAAAAAGCATTTCGGGACGCCGCCAAGGGGAGCTTTGAAAACGGGAGCACGGGCGCTTCATCTCTCCTCTTTCTCTTCGGTGTACGGAGGGCGGAAAGATGATATCTTTTTCTGGCTGCTGTAGAAGGGTTTTTGCGAGGTGTTTTTTACACGTTTTAAATTGTATTCATTTCAAAATCATGATTTTTCATAAATTAGGGACATTTATTAAAATTTGCAATTTTTTTAGATGAGTTTCCAGAGTTTACAAATATGACTTCATAAATTTTAGATTTATAGGTTTATAGCTGAAAATCATACATAGATTTCTGAAAGAAAAAAATTTAAAAAATCGGAAAAAATTTGAAATTTTTTAAAATCTATATTCGCTATCGATTCAGGATCTCCCACACCTTTTGAAATATTTCTTCTCCCACCATTTTTGTCCTTTCATCCCACTGCACTTCCGCAATTACCGCAATGCCCGCCTAAAGGTTCTAGGTTAAAACGCTACTTTTCAGGAACAGGTATTTTCCCACAAAGATAGCAGAAGAGCTGTTACTTTTTAGATTTTTAAAAACAATCTAAAAATTTATAATTTTTTTATGAATATTTTAAGAGATTTTTAATTATTAGATTTTAAGTGGATTACAAATTCTGCTTATTTTAAAAATTTCTGAACAATTTAAACGTGAATATGAATACATCAATTTCATTTTATGAATATACGTATGCTACATTCTTTTCAATCAAATATTTTTAAAATTTTATCTAATTATTTTAGCTTAGCCAAAAGGGCTGAAAGAAACGCACAGAATAGATTTAAAAACATTGATTTATTTACATAACTTACAGAATTTAATAACCATATTTTTCATTTAAATGAGTCTTCCCATCTCCTGTCTGCCCTTTAGGTGGTACCCAAACTACATCTTGTTCTTCTTCTAAAGTATTTTTAACCTGAGAAAAAATTCAAAATTAGAAATAAAAAAAAGAAAAAGAAAATTTACCTCGGGTTTGACTTTTTTCTTTTTTGGTACAATTTTGTCATCGCGGATTGTTAAATTTGGTGGTAATGTAGGGCCAATGACTTTCTTCGGTTTGTTCTCGACTTTTTGGACTTCAGGTTTATCTGCAGAATTAGCCCTTTTTTGGAACTTTCTACAGGATTCGAAGGAGCTGAAGGAGCTGAAGGTTCTACATTTGACCGGCTGAAGAAGCTGGCATATTTGTTGGTTTAGCGATATTAATTAACTTCCGAAGTCGTACTTCTTCATCTTTCAACGACTGAAGTTCATCCTAAAAATCAAAAGTTAAAAAAAAAAAAAATTAAATATTAAGCCACCTTAGCAATTTTAATGTCCATTTTCTTGTTTGTTTTTGAATTTTTGAGAGATAACATACGCATCTAAAGCGTCAATATCTTCAGAGATAGGTTTCTCTTCGGAAGAGCTGTTTGAAAGTTTTAATTTTTTCTCGCTAATTTTTATCTTTTTAAAGTCGCTTCATGTTTCACCATAAGCGAATCGTAAGTTTCAACGGTTTCCGTTGTCTTTCCGGCGGGTTCATGCGTTTTTACGTTTTCTATCAAGGTCTCCGGTTCTGTCGAAGAAACTATATCGTCGCTGTCGTAGTAATCATTTTCTTCCCAATTCCTTTTTTTAACTTTCTTACTTTCTAAAAATATGGAATAACTATTTTAAAAAAGTTTAGAAAAAATACAAACCTCTTTTGACGGTTTTAATAAACCTAATTTGTCAATTGCTCTGCATGCATCGAGAGCACATTGAACCTGACATTTTTTTTGTTGCGAGCGGATGCTTCGACGGCGATTTCTTGTCCAAATTCATCGTCAACGGGTAACCTAAAAGATGGTTAAAAGGAATTAAGTATAAAATTATAACTTACACTAATTTACAAACAAACCCTTTTTCCGCTCGGTCCATTTGATATTCTAACTCTTGACCTTCCCTTTCGTACCAAGTCTTAAAGCTTTCGTGGGTCCTCGATGTAAAGTTCTTCGTTGGTTAAAACCGCATACGGATTCTCCGAAAGATCTGTTTCTTCATCAGCATCCTCAGCTAAAAAATAAAACGGTTAAAATACTAGGAGAGATTCTGAGATTGGTAAAAAGTGGTGGGCACTTTTTCTTCGATTCCGTTAATTATTACGACTTTAGCTGTTTAGCTGCTGTATGATGATATCTACTACCTAGCTGAAAAATGATCTCTACGA
>JACGAQ010002268.1:0-43658 GCA_014119065.1 Orius insidiosus | reverse complement strand
TCTTTTCAAGTTAAAATTGGACAAAAACGACAATTTTTTAATAACTTCATTTTGGGGGTCCTATTTTTTGGGTAAAACAAAAATTTACCTTTTTCAATTCTTCAAAAATCGTTTATCAAAAGTGATTGATAAAGATTTTGGATTAATTAAAAAATGAAACTTTACTTTCTAGTTGAAAAAGCTGTATCTTCAGTCATTTTAAAATCCTTTTGACTTAAAAAAATTTGGAAGAAAAAAACTGACATTTTAATCCAATATACACGAATCAAGTGGTAACTCTTGTTGCATGTGATTACTTAGTTTCTACAAATGTTTGAAACTATTCCCTGAAAGGTTGGGTTAACAGATAGAACTAAATAGACAATTTTAAAATATAACAATAAATAGTGGAATAATACTAAAAATATAATTTTAATGAAACGCAAGATTACTTTTTTGTTTTTTTATCACATTAGATTTTATGTACACCATCGATTTACGTCCCGACGGAATGGCTTAATCACATACATCAAGAAATTTTATTTATTTTTTTACAAAAGACTTAAATATTAAGCGACCTTTCTTGAGATTAAAATAGGTCCTGTCAAGATGTATGAAGAACTCACATTCCGACGTTTCTGTATTTTTGAATTGATGAAACTCACTGAAAAAGAATAAAATGTCAAAAAAAAGTTTAAGAAAAAATGGAAAATATTGAAGAAAAAAAATTTATAAAATAAGTGAAATAATGGGTTTTTTAAATTTTTTGTAGTACTAGTAGGCCTGCAGAGGAACCAAAATGATAAGGGTTTTCAAAATGTTGGTGTAAGTTTTGTAGTATGTTGATTCAAAGATTGGTGAATTTTTATTTAAAAAAAGGTTTTGTTCTTTTATTTAAATAAAAAATATAAGCGCTATTTTTGGATAGATTTTAAGAAATCCAACAAAAAGAAAACCACTTTTTTCCGGGCTTAACCTAAATTTGGACAAAACAAAATGCATGCATTTATGTCTAAAAGTTATTGGAAAATAATTTTTTGATTAAGAATAATATTAAAATTTTTTTCTTAAAAGACAAACTTTATAATCATGCTAAGCAAAAGCTTTGTTTAAATTTAAAAAATTTTTTGTACAACTCAGACTTGTTTTGAAAGAGGCCATAGCCTAAAAACTTTGTCTGAACTGACAAAAAAGAATAAGTAGGGAAATAAAGTGTGTAATAAATTGAAAAATTATGTCTTAAAAATAAAAAGTAAAATTAAGTTAGCAAGCTAAAAAAAATTGCACAAACAATGAGCTGCTAAGTAAAGTTACCTACTAAGTCTGCGCGAAGCCTATTTGTGGGGTTGAGATTTCTAACTACGTTTTTCCTGTTTTAAGGATAATAATTATGTTCTGGAGAGGGATTTAAATTTTTAAAAATAAACAGAGTGGAAATTAGTGACATAAAATTTTTTTAATGCGTTTCTAATATTTTAAAATAAGTCTATTTCCTCAGATATTCTAATTGCTTCATGCATTTACAATATATTTTTAATTTTAATGTTGGACACAATTTTTGTTTTAATAAGAGGATTTTCGAAGGATGTGGAGGATTAGGAGTGAAGCAATTTAAGGGTATCGACTATGAGAGTTTGAGGGAATCAAGACTAGCTACGGAAGTGCGTCGAGAAAGACCAAGGGATGGAGGGCCACTGACCAATGAAGATGTCCCGAACAGTTTGTACCACCCGATGACAATGTCTTGTAAATTAAGGTCATCGAGCATGATCTGGGCGACACCCAAATACTTTTTTACCCTCTATTCGACCATAATCGCCCCAAACTGTAACCTGTAATAAAATTAAAATTAGAAAAAAAGGAGGTATATTTAGGCAGATACCTGAAGTATACAGTTGTGGAATGGGCCTTGAAAAGTCAATTGCTGTTGATAAAGAGGATCCAAAGTTCGACGAGCAGTCGCTGTTTTCGCTTTGGCAAGGCACTTCTTACCATTAACAAGGTACACTTTGACATAAGGAGCTAAAAAGAAAATATAATTTTTTTAAATTGATCAATTTATTACCTGGTAAAACTTTGCAATTCGCTTTCGCTTGTAGCTCGTGCTCGTATAACCTCGACTTCCAGATAACCTTTTTGGTACCTCATCGAAAGCTGGATGTCGCCTAGAGAGGGTGCTCCGAGAACTTGGCGCCCGACAAGTTGGCCGGGTCCAAGGCCGTCAATGAAGTCGCTCAATTGACCTCCGTCTGCACCTTTCAGAGACGGAGCCCAACTATCAAAATAATAAATAATCAGACATTTTTTCTTCTACAAACAACAAAAATAACTGCATATATACACTCCTCAAAAATTATATACATTTAAGGTAGGGACACTATTTTCGTCCATTATAACCTAATACATGGACAGAACAAAAGTTATACTGGAGGAGGGTTAACAACACAAAATTAGGAAAATTTGGGGACAAAAGGTATTTACCGTTATCCTAGATATGTTTTCTTCTTTTGAGAAGTGTAACTTTCTACACAGAAGAATGAATCCGTATCCATTCAAAAGTATTAAAAAATGAAGGCAGAGAGGAGAGTGAAAACCAATTTATGCTTCAGAACGATTCCTTCAAGAACTAAAGAGTACAAAATTGAAGATGAAATGTGCAACATGATTATGTGACAATCACCAAAGAAAGTAATTTAAAAATAAGCTTAAAAGAAGATTCTCTCCTAATGATGCAGAAAAGAAAACATTTTAACTTAAATCCTTAAAGTTCCTTGAGAAAATATGGCTGTTTAGTGTCACCTTCGAAACGTGTTTCAGTATTGAAAAAAAAAATGATATAGGAGCATGCGTCAAGCGGTGGCAAAAGAAAAAAAGCGTGCTTTGGCTCATGCGAAATTTTTTGGACTGCAAAAGCAAACTACTTACGAAGAAGCCTCTGAACTAGAAATGCTGTGGACACTGCCGTGACGTGGGCTGGGTACTTCTTGAGAGCGATGAAACCCGATAATTCCGTACTTCCGCTTCGTCTTCCGTGTCCCTCTGCACCAACACATACTACTGACTACTCTACACTAGCCGCGACTAATTTTTAAATTACGTGAAATAATACACAAAGTGTACTTCTCACGGCTTTCGCCACTGCATTAATTTTTTGTTTAAAGCATTTAATATTAGCGCTAGCTCATGTAAACCAGCATTGCAGTTTGGTCTTTTAACTTTTGACACCATTTATTTTTTTATTCTTCACAAATAAAGCTTTCGATCATGCTTAAATCCTCGAAAGTCTTCCCCTTTTCAATATTTTGTGTGTTTAGTGTAGTGTCATTTTGTGCGCTGTTTTGACAGCAACTACCTAAATTCTACAGACTATAAAATTGGTGAAATACCATAAAATCTATTTTGTTTACTAAAACGACACAATTAATGAAATGAAAATTCCCTAAAGTGCAGTGCAGATTTGAAGTAGTGAGGCTATTTGGTTAGTGTAACTTTACGCCCCTATTTTCACTTTTTACCAACATCCTGTTTTTACACTATTTGATTAAGTAGTAAGAGAAGAACCGCCTCCCACCAATTTATTTTCTATTGCCAAATCAGATGGTTCTGGCGCTTTTATTCTTGTTTAGAGTGCAACACTGATTATTCAAAAGGTGTACTACAGCGAAGAATAAAAAAATTCTGTTTACGTCTTTAAATTACCAGAAATAGCCATGCACTTTTAAGTTTTCAAATGTTTAAATGAACTACGATGGTGAAATTGCCAGGATTTTGTCATGGTGTGTAAAGTTTATCGATTCCCTCTCATTTTCTCTCTCTGTAAGTTAGTTGGCCAAACCCAAAATTTCTTCGCTTTAGAAAAAGTACTTCAGCTTCCAAAACTCAAACTATCTGCACCACTTTGGCTAAAATTTGTCTACCTATCAAAAGCACTAGTATGATTTATTATGACTAATCAATACAAGCATGCCACAAGCACTGTATTCATAGTAAAAGTAATTAATTTAACCATTTAAGCAACTATGAATACTTTTAAAATCTATATCAATTATTTTACTCTATCTGAAAAAATAAATAAAAAACTTAAATAAAAATTTTTTGTTTTGTACAATAAAACGAACCAAAATAAAAAATTAACAACACCACAAACATGGTAGAACAACAAATAGAGCAATTGCGACATCGAGCACATCCAAGTGTTCCAACTTGAACAACATTTAAAAGTTACTAAAAAAATATTTACAAAAATTTCATTTTTAATCCTTGACAACCTGACATGATGATGAAGAAGGCGATGATAAAAATAAAATTAAAAAACCTTTTCAATTGGTGTTCACTCTGCTACCATAAACTATCATGGATGGGGGGAAAAACGAAAAAATAAATAAATAATAATAAATTTAAAAACAAAAGTGCGTCTAGTTTTGATGAGGGGGAAAAACCATTATTTTGAAAGGAGCATCTATGGAAGCAGATTAAATTTATTTGAACCTGTCTCCTTCTTGAGAACCCTCTCCATCGCTCGAGACAGACGAGCCTTGTTTCACGAGATGCCTGATGTCATCAGGTAACTTCTTCGCTACGATGGACAGTGAACGACGATTTACCCTTTGTTCCAAAACCTAACCTACGCTTCCGACCTGTGGCAATTTTATTAAAAAAATAAGTTCACGAGACGCGTTTTTTTATGAACAAAAGCTTTATTTATTTTTTATAAGTTAAATTCATTTTTTTTTCTCAACAAACTGCGATGCTTGAATATAACTTATACTGTAAAAAATTGTGTTAATTATGTTCTCTATTGTTGTTTTTGATGTTGATTAAAAATGGCCTATATTCACAAAAAAGAGCCAGTTAATGCCTATAAGTTAGAAAGCCAGTTTCTTTTTCCACAATAGTTTTTGTCCTTTTATAAACTGCTCATCTTGACAATTTTAAGTTTCTCTACATTTTTTGGATCAATCAATCTTTAACTTAGAAAAGGGTGAAATAATAAACCATTCAGTAAAGATAAGGACTCATCTCATGTGTCACTAGCTCTCTAACTAAAAAAAATTGTTAGACAGATTAATTCTTGATCTTGCTTTTTATTTTGCCACAATGTAAGAAAAAAAATTGTTAAAAGGATAAAAAAAACCTTTTTAAAAAGTTAGAACTCAAAAAAACACAAAATAAAACCATAAAAACGATTGCGGCACACTTTAAAAAAAATTCATGTTTGTGTTTTGTATTCATGTTATTGGTGTTTACTTTGAACTAGTCTAAACTCAAAAAATTCAAATAAAACTTCTAAAATAGTACGTAAAAAGGTAAATAGACTCACCAGTTGCTGAAAGTTGGGAAGTTGAACTACTTTTTACCCATTCCGGCACTTGATTTTGGTGTTGTGGACGTACCGCCCCTTTCAGGCGGAACTTTTCTCCTCGAACCCCCTAAATGTTGTCGACCTAAAGCGGTGTCGCTTAGACTTCCATCTGGAACAGCAGAGTAATCCGTAGGTAGGGTCATTCGCTAAAAAATATTTCACCGTTAGTCTCTTTTGTTATTATAAAATGTTAAGCCTTGTGCAGTCAACTTACAGGTGCAAGGTAATAAGCATTTTTAAAACAAAAATTAGCTGGGAAACAAAGAGATTAAGGATGGGCCATCATTATTATTGGCTATTCAATTTAAGTTTTTTGGTTGTTTACCTCCTCTTTCTTCCGCTGGGACATCCGCATTAGATAAACTTCGGGAAAAGGGTGCCCTTTTCGTTTGAGGTTCACCCGTGTTATGAGGTAGTGTTGGTCCGCCATAATCACTAAAATTAAAACATTAATTTTGATTATTGTTTTTCTGGTTTCGGTACCTGAATCCTCTTGAGCCTCTTGGCCTTTCACTTTGAGTCGAAAAGGCACTACTAGTAATACTAGCGACACTTTCCATGTCGCTGTCGCAAGGGTCACCCGGCTCTTTATCAGGCGGCGATCTTCGCCGTGGCTCATTTTGAGTGAGATCGCCATCTGACATACCTGACGTATGATGTCTACTCCAACCTAAAATGTAAAAATAAATAAGTTTTTTTGCTTAGGCAATTCAGTGGATCTTATTTTCTACTCTAAAACACGTTTACCCTTTCCTCTTTGTGAAGGTTGCCTCATTCTATGTTTCATATGTTGGCTTTTATCATCGAATTCTTTATTGTATGCAGTCCTTTCCACATAAACATGATGAGGGCTATGACTATGGTGAGGAGGGATTTGGGGGAGTTGCCTCTTTTTTGGCGACGTAATCGGAGTCGCTGTCGCAGATCGAGAAGCAAACCGCGGTACGTACGCATGCGAAGGTAAAACAACTCCAGGTTGTATTCTAAAACATATTATTTAGAAACAGACATTTTTTTTACATATGCAACCTGTAATCGGGAGGAGAAAGACTTCTATGAGGACTTTTTGACCTCGAACGATGAATAATACTTGGTGAATCAGTCGGTGCAGCGGAATGTGATCTTTGATTAATTGTCACCTATAAAAAAAAGCAACTATTGAAGAAAAAAAAACTTGAAATGGCGACAGCACAAGCAAATCATAGTAAAGATCACTATTAATTTTTCACTTTATGAGGTCTGGAAACCCCATAAATGTGGAGGGTAGTACAGTGACTTTTCTTTGAGGAAGTTAATACCTTTCGATGAGTGTCGATGATAGGATCTCGAAAAGGCATCATCAGTCCTTTCCTACCCTGGGGGACATGTCCCGACGTGATTTTCGCTTCTCGCTCATTTCGATATCAGGGGGCGGACTGTAAAGACATCTATCACATTAGTGATTAAGTCAATTAATAAAAAAAGTAGTTACAAACGTAAAACATACCTGTTGGAGCTTCCCACGGATGAAATCGATGCCCCATCGGCGACCCTTCGCTCTCGGGAGTCGTCCAAATCGCTTGGGTCTGAATCCGAATGACGCGATGTCGTACTGGGCGAAAGATGATCTGTAGGGGTTAAGGCAAGGTCCAGATCCCTTTCTATCTCCATTCCCTTTATTAAAAAATTAATGTTTTTACAATATTATCACAAAATATAACCTACAAACAAAAATATGAGACCAAAATTCGACCTAAATTTTGACCTCAAACTAAATTTCTAATCTAAAATACTCTAATTTTAACACTAAAACCCTTATAACTCAAAAAATACCAAACCCTTTTCAGCTAGGCAACTAGATCAACATTTTGAAAAAGTGAGGTTATTTTGGAACACCGAGCACAAAACCAAAAATTGACCTTTATTCACCCAATTTTTTCAAAATCCACACAGAGATTTTTAATTAATCCATTTCTGACACACTTTATTGGAGTCTTTTAATCCTTCAAAAGCCCCCGCAAAACTTTAAAACCATCAAAACTACTGTTTTACACCTCTATACATCTATTGATCTCTACTATACAATTATCGGAAAATTTTCAATGTTTATTATTTTTATTTTCGTGTGTCAATATTCTATTCTTTGCAATTACGCAGGCTTTACTTACATTACAGTAATTTTCAATGTAGAGATTACGATTAAGAAAAAACATTTTGCCTAAACTCGCTCCCTCTCGAGTCTATAATGGAAAATCTTTTGTTACCTAGTTTTTCTTTTAAAATTTCCGTAGTAATTTTTAAGATGAAAAAAATCAAAAACTTACGTGATGCATGACATCTTCATGAGCACTTAGATGAAACCACTCGGGTTCATTATCCAATAGATTTACACTTAATTCAATTAGTACCTTCAAAAAAAAAAAATTATTAAGCCATTTTTAATCTAGAAAAATTACCTCTCCTAGAAAGGCATTAGCACCATATCTAACATAATCCCAAACTGTAATCTCTACTATTCTTAGTTTTAAGTCAGCTCTCCTCACAGAAGTATATACAAAATTTTGATTCCATTTTGGGTCATTTGTGTTCGCTAGAGTCTTAGTTCTCCTTTTAGACTTTTCACTAAAAAAAAGATTATGAAGAACAAGTTTTTTAAAAAATGAGCAAACCTTCGATCTGGAAGAAGGAAAAGTTTGGCGTAGGGATTTCTTGGTGTACCGTTGCTGCGAGGCATTAAACCAGCAGCACAGACTAATGTGACTAGAAGTTGCAACGCAGCAGAATCAAAATACAGTTTAACCTAAAATTTAGTTTTTAAATCAATTCAGAAGTTGAAAAATTTTTATTTACCTGTATTCGACCCCCTACATTGGCGTTTGTCGAGCTTATCCTATGATGGCCTCTTAGCCTGGGGTTATGCTGACCGTGAATATCAGGAGAACCTGGTGATGTCACTAGCACGCTCGGTTTGTCCTTTCTGACATCATAAACATCTGCACACACATAAACTTAATTATTCAACCTTTTTGAATTTATGAAAAAATAATTAAAAAATAATAAAAAATTTTTTCTGAAGTAATGCTCTGTTGATAAACTGGTGTATTTAGAAGGCTAAACTACCAAGCGCTTTTTTATTCTAAATCTGCGTTTTCTAACTATTCAGTGATAAGAAGAAAAAAATACAAAATTCTGATTTTTAAAATTTTGAAAAATAAATTTTTTATTAAATTGCAGCAATTATGCGACCCTTACAGAAAGCAAAACCTGCAACAGCACAAATTCACAACAAAAATATAGAATGAGTAACTTAAGTTTTGTTCTCAATTTTGTATTTAAAATGAAGAAATAGGTTGTTTAACAGAAAAGGTAGAACATTAGGAAGTTAGGTCTACCTTTAGTCAAACAAACCATAGAGAAAGTTGAAAGTTTGAAATAGTTAAGTTATAATTAATTTTTTTTGGCTTTAATAGAGGTTTTACTTACCTTTTGAAGATTGAATATATGGAAGACGAGGGTGGCGAACCCCGAGGGGCCTTGAAACTATTAATTCAACTTGCGGTTCCTGTTTACTTTCTGCGATTATATCGTAGACTTCCTGAAAGCTTTTCCCTTTTAACGATCGTCCGTTCCATTCTAAGACTTCATCGCCTGAAACACAAAATCGTGTTTTTTTTGTCGTTACTATAAGCGATCGTTTTGATTCATACCAGGCCTGAGCTGGCCTTCGATATCGGCAGTGCTTCCTTTTTTTACTTTTTCGATGAGGGCCCCACGAGTACCGTTTTCCAACAGCTTCCCCCCGACAACTTTTAAACCGAGGATGGCCGCACTTGACGAATGGCCTGCGCTTTCTCTCGCACTCTTCTTTAATATCATATGTCCTATTATACTCGTGTTGTCTTTACTAACTTGCCAAGACAATGGGTGCTGAAAATTAATTTTTTGTTTTATATTTGAAAAATACATTTCAACATTAAAAAAAAATACACACAATCATACATCATGCAAAGTGAAGCAGAAAAAAAAACATTTTTTCATGCCATGCTCCAAAAGAAAAAAATAATTTCCTTAGCCTAACCCACTAGTAGAAAAAAATAGCAGATACCTCTCTTGCACCACTCACTCTAAGCTCTATTTCTATAATCAGAATATTTTCCAACTGCAAGCTCAAAAAAGAAGCTAAAAAAGCCATCTAAATCTTTCAAATGTGGTGGAAACGTCAAACACAGATTGAAGTTTGTAGGAACCATGCAAATATTTTTATTCATTGATCAAAAGTGAAAGAGAAGGAGAGAATTAATTTCTTTTAGGCCTAAGTAATCTTCTGATTTATTATAATAATTATATTTTAATAAATTAATTTAAATTCGAAAGTGCGTCTAAAGCTAAGCTACTAATTTCGTTGTACGAGAAAAATTGTGTTTTAGGGCAATATGGATGATAAGGTGCCTGGTATTTGTAACCTCCGTGGAACCTCCTCTATTGCCTATTCCAAAATGGGAAATGCAAGGGTTCAGGGGACATTTCTTTTAATCTTTTCTGAAAAGTTAGGATACTAATAGTTTTAAGAAACTGAACACATATAAAATTTTGACTACAAACTATAGCTAAGCTAGTTTTTAAATAATGTGTACAGTAAAATGTGCTTGTCCCTTATTTTAATTTGACCACCACATATTAATCTAACTCTTCGCGTCTGCGCTAAGCTTTTGAACTATAACTAAAGTGCACTATTCCATTTGTTTAATTTGTTTGGCACCATTTTGATTTTGATTTGGTTACCTTGGGGGCGGAATTGGAGTCCTCGCTTGACGTGAACGTACTCGAAGTATCGATTCCAGAGTCCTTCGTACCCTGGCCATCGAATCTAACAGTCTTCTTTCTTCTCCTTTCGACAAGAATACTTGGCCCCTCTCTCCTCTCTGTCACCACTGGCAATGTGCAACAACAACAACCAACAACAACAATACAACACACCACATTACACAAAGCACCTTTTTTTAAGATATTAATTAATTTTTTTACATGCGTCTGCATTTTTTTTCTTGTGTTTTTCTTTCTAGAAACTTTTATTTAAATAACCTAACTACTTTTTTTTTTGAAAAAATTATTTTATAACCTTTTCCTATAAAGCGTTTTATTGAAAATTACTACTATTTTAACTGTCTCCTCCGGATTTAAAATCAGCAGGTGTCTACGTCTGTCTCTCTATGGACGAAATAAAGGAAAACCAAGAAAAACCTTTCTACGCAATTAAAGACCTTGAAGTTTACTCAAGAAGGAGAGAGAAAAATTCTATTTACACAAAATACAAAGAAATATAAACCACACACAAAATTTTAAAATATTAAATGTCGCTTCTGGGAGAATCATGCACACAAAACCAAGCTGCATCACCCGAAGGAACACTGAAAAAAGAATTATTGTAGGCTCACCGCCAGAAATTTTTTAATTTTTTCATCTAAGATGGCCTGCTTATCGAGACGCTGGGATGAAGCTGGCCTATCCCTGTCACCTGCATGCGTAGAGACAGAAAAGTTAACAAAATTTTTTTTCCTTTTGAAACACCCGTACCAACAGAGCAAATATTACTTCAAAACTAGTCCTAAATTGGTCATTTCGTTAAGAAAAACTAAAAGAAGAAGAAATGGGAAAAAAAGAGAAATTTTTACCTTTTTCGTTTTCGTGTTCCTCACAGCTTGTGCACTCAGGAGTCGAGCGCATTTCCTCTTCGGAACTTGAGAAAGACCTTTGCGGTTGCATGACGGAGTGTGGACCTCTGGGAGGGATGTCGCCGACTTTTTTAGGCGGCCCACCTCGTTTGTGTTTCCTTACGGCGCTCGCCGCTCGAGGGCCGCAGTCCATTGAAGACGACTGCTCAGAACTAAAAGAGTCATTTCTAAACTCAGGTTGCGGTGCGTGCTGATGCTGTTGTGCACGCATTAGACCTTCCAACTCTCCCCTATAATATCTATAAAAACCAAAAATAATTTATTTCAGTAAATAATATAATTTACCTCAGTTCTTCTTCTCTAGCTTGATCTTGTTGAGAATATTGTCTTCGGAGTATCGTCCCCGTTCGGACCAAAGGTTGATTTTCTTTTTCCGCTGCGCTATGGGCCCGCTCTAGTTTCGGCCTTTTGTCCATCAGCGTTCCCGATTGCATGTCTGCTTCTATTCGCCTCATTACGGGATCCCCACTCATCCCTTTGTTGATCCATTGTCCTGTCTTGCTCAACAACTCTTGCTTTTTACGGCAAAGAATACACACCCAGATCACCTAAAAAAATGGTCTTTATTGAACACGCTTTCTCTAAGATATGAACGAGGTGGAAGATAAAATGTCAAGTAGGTTGGCTATGCGCCAGATCCCTCATTCATCCTGCTTTTCAGACAATTACAAACAAAAACACTGCATTATGCTAACTGCGACATACCATCATCCATTAACCCATAATGAAAACAAAAAAATCGATCAAGATGTCTCCAATGATGCTAACGGACAAACCTACTGGTCAATCATCAGTAGAGCTTCTAAATGTTTTTGTAGGGCCAACCGTTCTGGAGTTAAATATATAGAGGACACCTATCCAATGTCATTTACATTAAGTTAAATGTTTATTAATGCAATTACGTAGCAAAATGTCATCAATTGCTTTGAAAAATGTGAAGAGTTGTATTCAAGAAAAGTTATGAATAAGAGGAAAGGCGAAATGACGTCACCTAGATATGACGTCCTTATATTGATCACTGACGACCATCGTCGTTGGGTGGGGTTAGTTTGATAATTCCCACACAGAGCAAACAGACGACCACGTGGTTTATTTTAGTTTTTCATTTCAAATAAAAGCGAAATTTCATACGCCCACTCTGTGGAAAAATTGATTTCTTGGCGAATTTTTTTATTTACGAGAGAAGAGAAAGTTAGAAGAATACATTTTGCATGGACTAAAGCCAAGACTATGCAGGGATATAAATCATTTTGTATTGCAATATTTTGTGAAATCCCCTTCTAAACTATAAAATCTCATATGGAAGGATATTATTTTGGCTTTAGCTAAGTCGATAAAGGAAAAAAAAGGCCGACAAAAGGAGAGGAGACGAAAATCTTTGATGTCCCTGAAAAGGGACATCTGCTCTTTGAAAAGTCTTTTAGGAGGGAAAAAAGAGGTTTACCTTATTTGATCTTAGGGTGACCTTTCCCCCGCAGCGAGCACAGCACCTGATGCTGCAGTAGTTGCAGACGTGTCCGACCCCATCGGCAAATTTGGTCTTGAGGCAAATGTGACATGTTGCGTCCAGTTCCATACCCGCTTTCTTATGCTGTTCGTTCCTCTGCCGAATCGTCTCCTCGAGAACTTCTACTTCATCCTGCTTTCGCCTGAAACGCATAACAATAATACGATGAAAACGAGATTAGGGAGTTTAGCATAATGACGTGAATGACCCTTCCGGAAAACCCGGACCTCGGTCGCCACGGAATGTCGTGCCTCTCTGCAAAGCTTTTCGATTTGCATACCCAATCTGATTCTCGACAAGAAACGGGGGCATCGCTAGTCCACTATCGAGGAAAATCTGAAGAGGGTATTGTCGACGAGGGGTGCAAAAAGGCGTCAAGGAGGAAAAGAATCTTCCTCTTAAGTGGCTCGAGCATCGGATTAGCGATTCTCGTGAAACCTTCAAACAAAATGAATGGGGAAAAAAAAAAGGAAACCGAGCTAGAAATGATTCGACTCCTGATGCCAGGAACGAGAGGGAAAAGTGACAAAATTGAGTTTGCGGGAGAGAGAGGGTGTTGGCGAGGGGAGGTGGCTGCCGTTCGAGGATAGGGAAGTGTTAAGGGGGTGTAGGGAGTCGGTCGATGCTTTCTCCTGTTCCAGACCTGCATCCACCACTGCCCCCGGCCTTCTTCCTTTCCGCCCTTTGACTAAATCTACTTTCTTAAACATCAACAGGCCCTTCTCACTATTTTTTCTTTTCATCAATAAACTTTTTTTAAATACAAAAAAATGCATCAATAATGATGTATCAAAGGTCTTTTACTCTAATTTTTTGTAAAAATCACTTTTTAATAATTAATCGATAAAACAATTTAAATCCCAAGACAAAGCTATAAACTAGGTCAGAACATGTACCTGAGGTCTCTTCTCTCGGTTACTTCCGTTTTTCGGCGATAACACGAGAAATAATGGCCCTAGAATGTTTCAATTATTTTCCCCAAGTTCTTAAGTTGATATCGTCCCTCGATACGTTTTTTTTCTCCCTCGTAAATTTTGACATCTTTTTAAAAAATAAAAAGTGAGTGATAAAGCGATCTAAACTCGTGTAGGTTGAAAACAACATTCTGTAAACGATCGAAAGGATTTTGAGGCATTAAAGGCTCTTTTAAGCTATATCCCACCTACGAGGGCAACTCGTTTTCTACATTAATTTTTTTTAACACCCACCTTTTTCTTTATAAAAATTTATTTTTGATAAAACATGCACCTAAAAAATACTTGAGCCCAAAAAATGAAAAACAGAAGATCTACAAAATAAGGGGCACCAGATGGTATACAGAATTTGTGGGTTCCACCCTTGGGATTAGAATAGTATTTTAACCGTCTAGTCTCACTTTCTCAGAAGCTAAGCGTTTTGGCCTTGATTTTTTTTAAAAAGAAAATTTATCAGGGAATCTTTGAAGTTTTTTAGGCGCAACAAATTATTTCGTTGAGAAAAAATTTATTTAAGGATCATTGGAAATAAACTACTGGGGCGCGAAAATCTCCTCCCCTCTTCATCCCCACTCGTAAGCAATCTCGACCCCAGTCCCAATCGATAAAAGCCTTTTTACGAACTAGGTCAAAATAAAACAAAATGTGTCACTTGTTAACTTTACGATGTACAATTGCCCCTATTCCTCCCATTTCCCCTCGCCTATAACTAATTCGTCTTTTACGGATTTTTTCTCCCCCGCGTTTTATCGTCATTTTTACGACTTTCTGTTTATATAAATAAATTAAAGTCCATCAGTATTATTAGATAGAGGAGAAGACCTTTGTAATTGAGTTGAGGGCCACAAAGCCTCCCCCAAATTGCATTACGCCTTCAATATCTTGTGTGTAATCACATTTTCTCTTCGTCGCTACTAAACCCGATATTGCTCTCTTCACTATCACATTCAAATCGAGAGGATCAAAAAGGGGCTCTTTTACTCCATCATAAAATACATTCTGATTAGGGAGTATGTAAACAAATCATCGAGATGAAAGAGCTCTGATTTTTCTCAGAAAATTCAAAATTGATTTTTCAAGCTCATTTTTACTTCCTTATAAACGTAGATTTAAGGGTGTCAAGATGCCCATAGCTCCCAAAAATACATGGAGGGTACTTCACTTGTTTGGGAAAGTTAATCAGATTTTACCGCAGGGATTTAGAAGATTTTCCTTTAGAAACCGTCTTAACTAAAAACGGGTGAGATTTTCTCGGAAAGTTTTTTATGTTTACATAAATATTCAAAAAATTTAACTTTTGAAATTCGGATTTTCTGTCGTGAAAGATGCAACTTTTTATTTTAAAAAAGATGAAGGGGAAACCAAAAAGGAAGAGAGGGCTCCTCTTTGTGCGGCTGACGTTATCGGAAAACGACGTTACCATTTACTTCCCACAAAACGTCGATAACTTCTCTTAAAATACTCCTTATGAAATAAAATACAATTTAAAAAAACAAGATTTTTTCATTCAAAAAACGGTTGTCAACTTTCATAAAAATTTATCCCATTTACCCTTCCAATTAGAGTTAACTAGGGTGTCCAATTTTTTGTAAAAAATTGTCAAGTCTGAAATTGTTTTTTATGAAAAAAAGGTAAGGAGGTCCTCTTGAAAGATCTTTGGTTGAAAAGAAAAGGCACCAATTTTTCTTCCTTTTTTTCTTATTTTGAAAGCTGGTCGAGAGGAGGGTGAATATAAATAGGGTGGTTAGCGGAGGCCTATAAGTATAGATCCCACCCCCGACGGCCACGCTAACATTTAGACCCTTATTTCGTCTTCAACCCTTGTCTGCCCTATCGCTTACTTCCCTCTCCGCCCTTCACAGCTAAGATTTACTTGTAATTGCCTCTAAGGGCATCACGCACACCCCTATTGGGATTTCAAACTCTTCCTCAGTCCATTGATCTCAACGTTTAAGCACCTTTCGTTATTCTAAAACCTAAATTTCAAAACTTGAAAATTTTTTGTCGACTATCCGGAAGAAACCTCGAGTTTGAAATGTTTGAAAGGAGCCGATAGAAAGTTGGGGAGAGTTTGATTTAACGATAATTAGAGAAGAGTAGAACGTTTAATTAAAGATTCTTCTCTGTTGAAACCTGAAACGGTTAAACGTGCTAAAGAAGGAAGGATTTTCGGAGTTTTCATGATTGTAACGGCGACGACGGACCCCTCTACGATAAAATATATTTAGCCCCCTTTATTAACCCAGATGGTTAACTGGTGGAATCCGCATTATTGAATTTCTTCCCTCCGGAGAGAGACCCGGGTCAAATGAACCTGACACAAATGAGAAGGCTGATTTATTTATTTTTTCCCCACCCTATGTCTCTTTTCCCAAAGGAAAACGATTCTTTTTATAAAAGAAAAATAACGTACGAACCTATAAATTTTTTTTCTAGTAATACTAGTAGTACTTCCAACTTTTTGGGCCACTTTTTTTTTTTCTTTTCTCTCAAGGCCTAACAGTAATAACAGCTCTCCCTAATTTAAAACAACCGAGGTAGGATACATCAGAATCAAACCGTAGTAACTAGTAATAGTTTTTGCCTTTCTAAAATGAGTAGAAACTACTACTAGTTTGCTCTCCCCAACCATGGGAAAAAATCGGCCAACAAACTGGAGAGTTGTCTTCGAGGGTCAGAGATCAAGGACTATAACACCAACAATGTCTTGTTCACCCATCTTCCAATCGCAATTTGACTTGACATTGTTGATGTGCGTTGAGAGTAGATTTGGAACAGCTGGATGCAATGAATTGCAAATCAACTCGGGTAGACAGAGACGCTAATTTCGTGTGGGGAGGGGGGGGGGGGTTCCCTATAGATCCAACCTAAGCAAGGTCGTAACATAAATACTTTATTTATTTTTTTCAAAACTTTTTTCATAGTTTTTTTTTCCGAAAAATTTCTTAGCTTTTTGAAAATTTTTTTTAGTATCAAGGTAGAAATAGTGGGCTTTTCGCCCAAGGTATCTCGCCTTAGCGGAAGTACCTATAAAATTTCTCCCTACTAAAAAAAATTTTTTTACACCAAAAATTCTTAAACAGTATAAGGAGAATATGGTGAAAATTTGGTGAAAATCAGACCAACTGCAACGGTTCGGCCACAGCGAATTTTTTAAATTTTCAAACGTGCATATCTCCGCCATTTTTTCTAAATTCAAAAATCGCCCATTTCAATTTGAGGCGCTCCGGGTACGAAGGGCGAACTCAACAAAACGTAGTTTCGAGATATTCGCATTTTAAAGTTTTATGTTACGGGCGAACTCAACAGAAACGTCATGCCCTGGAATGGGAAAAGGGTAGGGGTTGTGGACTAGGATGTGGAGTTCGCCCTTCGTACCCGCTCGGATATCGCAGTTAGAGCTTTGCCGCATATCGGTTTTTACGTAAGGGGAAAAAAGGGCGAACTCAACATAAAAATTATGGGTGTATTCACCCAAGAGTAGTATTCACCAAGAGGTCTAGTATCTGAAAATGAAAAAAAAAAGTTTGTCCGATGTTGAGTTCGCCCTTCGTACCCGGAGCGCCACATTTCTTGTTCAACTATCTAGGAAGCTTGTGTGAAAATTTGGTTAAAATCGGTTGGAAAGTGTACACACATCTAACATCATCAAGGCCATTTCGCGAACGAAAGGGTATCAAGATTTTGGTAACTGAGCAACCATTCCGCAATACTGCACGGTCTTGCTGGTTTCGTACCACCTTCACAAAAACTCATCTAGAGATTGCCCACGATCCAAAAAAAAGTACCTACTGGTTTGAAGAGCTTCCAACGAAAACTTCCTTAAAGAGAAGTATCTATATAGGAGGGGGAAGTATATCGGAGGGGGAAGTATAAAGGAGGGGGAAGTATAACGGAGGGGGAAGTATAACGGAGGGGAAGTATATGGGAGGGGAAGTATAACGGAGGGGGAATTATAACGGAGGGGAAGTATAACGGAGGGGGAAGTATAACGGAGGGGGAAGTATAACGGAGTGGGAAGTATAACGGAGGGGGAAGTATAACGGAGTGGGAAGTATAACGGAGTAGGAAGTATAAAGGAAGGGGATGTAGTAGGGAGGGAAAGTATAAAAATTTTCCGGGTTTTCCTTTTTTTTTTTCGAAAATTTTCCGGGTTTTCCTTTTTTTTTTTTTTTTTCGAAAAATTTTCTAAGTTCTTTTTTTTGAAAAATTTTCTAAGTTTTTTTTCGAAAAATTTTCCGGGTTTTCCTTTTTTTTTTCGAAAAATTTTCCGGGTTTTCCTTTTTTTTTTTTTTTCGAAAAATTTTCAGTTCTTTTTTTCGAAAATTTTTTTAAGTCTCAAGGTAGAAATAATGGGCTCTTTGGCCTAGGGATGTGCCTCTCGTAAAGGGTAGAAGTACGAAATTTCTCCCTACTAAAAAAAAATTAATGATTAAAAAGTCGCAATTTTTTTACACCAAAAATTCTTAAAAATATAAGGAGTAATTGGTGAAAATTTGGTGAAAATCGGATTAACGGTTCGGCCGCAGCGAATTTTTTAAAATTTCGAACAGAGATATCTCCGCCATTTTTTCGAAATTCAAAAATCGCCCTCGTTACATTCGTCTTCACCGGCTAAAGAAATTTGTGTAAAAATTTGGTGAAAATCGGATGAAAACTGTGGCCGTAAAGTGTTCCGGAAAAAAATGCTACGGACGGCCGGAACCACAGACAAAGTTGAGATCGGTAAAGATCAATATTCGATTTGGTATATCGAATATTGGAATATCGAAAGATCGATATTCCAGGGTTCTGGAAGACCCTTCCCCAAAAACTCGACGTCGAGGGTATCGCAATAACTTCTTTAAGGAAGTTAAAAAACAATGAATTCATCAGAAAAAATGTATACAGCTTAAAAAGTTAAGTGATTTATTTTAAATATTAAATTATTAAAAAACCTACGGCAATCTTTAATTTAAAGATATTAGGTGTGAAATTCGTCCTTTAGCTTCACATTTATTTAAATAAAAGCGTGGAAATTAAATTGCAATGTTTTCTTATATAAGTTAAGGTAAAAAATCTTAATTTAAAATAAGTATGATAACCCTATTATTCATACTGTGTTTCGACGTATTAGTGGGGTCGGGTGAAATTCTCGTCCGAGTAAACGAAGGGCAGATTCGAGGCGTCGAAACGAAAACGTTTAACGGTCGAAGGATTTTAAGCTTCAACGGCGTTCCTTATGCGAAGCCGCCCGTCGGTAATCTCCGATTCGAGGTAAGCCATGTGAAATATTTCAAAAATTATAAAATCCGAACAGAAATTCAGGCACCCGAAGAACCTTCGAGATGGGACGGCGTACGTGACGGTACGAAAGTGCGTGAGCGCTGTATGCAATATAATCATTTTTATTATATACGGAGAAATCCGATACTAGGAAGAGAAGATTGTCTTCATATTAACATCCATACACCAAGGGTAATAGAAATGAAAATTTAAAAAATTAATTAATTTTAAAATTTTAAGATTGAAGGCACAGCAAATTTAAATGTTATCGTATTTTTTCACGGTGGAGGGTTTACTTATGGCACCGGAAATACTTTCGACGCCAAATTTTTGCTTGATAATTACGATTTTGTGCTCGTCACTGTGAACTATCGCCTTGGACCCTTAGGTATAAACTTTTTTTCGGAGCTCAGTGGGACTTTTTAATTTTCGCCTTTCTATTATTTGAAGGATTCCTTAGTACTCAAAAGGATGACCTTGTTCCTGGAAATAACGGATTAAAAGATCAACTCATGGCTTTAAAATGGGTCAATAAAAACATCGCGGCGTTTGGCGGTGACCCTTCAAAAGTGACAATCGCCGGTATGTCGGCCGGATCAGTAAGCGTCCATTATCACATGCTTTCCAAAGAAAGTCGAGGTTAAAATATTTTAAATTTCAAAATTCAACGAGATTTCAGAATATTTTAGCAAAGCGATTTCGATGAGCGGTACAGCACTTTGTCCATGGGCGCAGACGGAAAATCCGAATCAGAAAGCAAGAAGGCTCGCGAAAAACTTGGGTTGTACGTCTTATAATCTTCATTTAATGATTAAATGCCTAAAAAATAAACCAGCTTCCAAAATCGTGGAGCAAGTAAAATCTTTTATGGTAAGCACCATCATTAACTTTTTCATCTAAAATTTTTTTCCCAAGCCTTTTTTATTCAACCCGTTTACACCTTTTGGCCCAGTAGTAGAGCCCAAAAGTTCAAATTCTTTCATTGATGAATCACCGTTAAGTATAATAAAAAACAAAAAAGCGGCCGATGTCCCTTGGTTGGTTTCTTTCGACGCAGACGAAGGCCTTTACCCTGGCGCAGGTAATAAAAAAATAACGATATACGAAAATCACTGAACTTTACAGAAATCTTGGGTAACATTTCGGCGATGAAAACCCTCGAAGAAAATTGGAACCTACTTTTGCCATCTTTGCTCGATTATGAAAACACATCGCCGGCTGAGAATCGATCATTGATCGGTGAAAAAATCAAACAACACTACCTTAAAGGAGGGACTATTGAAAATAACAAGAAAAAATTTATTAATGTAGGTAAAATTAATTTCGCATCAAAAAAATGTTTCTTTTAGATGATTAGCGACAGATTGTATTTAAACGGTATCGAAAAAACACTCAGAAGTCATCTGAATATTTACTCGTCTCCGATTTATTTGTATAAGTTCAGTTATATCGGGGGTGGCCACGTTGCCAATGGATTCATGGCCCCTGAAATTTATGAAGGTAGTGCTATAGTTGAAGGTTGCTTTAAAATATTTTTTAGGCGCTGGACATGGAGACGATTTTCACTACATCCTTAGAAACGAAGACTTCTTTAGAAACGAAAAAAGGGAAGAACCTATGATGAATTTCATGACGAAAATTTGGGTGGATTTCATAAACGGGTGGGTTTTATTATATTTTGATTTTATCTTAAAATGAGATTTTTAGTGAAATGACGTGGCCTACCGTCAACCACGAGCAACAAAGACTGACGTATTTAAATATAATGGGAAGTGATCTAAACTCGAATAAAATCGAAACTGCAGAACAAATAGGAGAAACGGATTTTTGGAATCAATTCAATTTCAAGGAAGAATAAACTTTGGAAATAATTTCATAATTTTCATGCCTAAAATTTTTTACCACAAAAAGAGGGAGAAGAGAGAAGAAATTTGACAAGTGAACGTACCCTTTAGCACTAGGAGTCTCGAAAACCCAATTCCGACAACCATCTACTAAATAAGTTAAAATTTTTACAGTTACCCTTCTCGGGGACTATTGATCAGAAAAAGCACGGATGGACTTAAGGGGATATGAGGGTTTTAAGTTGGTTGCTTTGTACATATTTCGTTGTGAGCAACGGTTTTCGGTTTTTCCCTTCTATCTTGGAAACCGTCGCTCAAAACGAAAAAATGTCCTAAGTAAAAGTTGTAGCTACGGAAATTTACTACATAAAATATCTTATTAGTTTTTTCCGTCAGAGCAATATTTTAGGAGATATGAAGGTTTTAAGTTTTCAGACAGGCTCTGTAGGATTATTAGTTTTAACCTCATAACTCCTTAAATATTGCTCTTACGCAAATAATAAATAAAGAAATTTTTGTAGGAAATCTTTGTACCTACAACTTTTACTTAGGACATTTTTTCGTTTTGAGCGACGGTTTCCGAGATAGAAGGTAAAAACCGAAAACCGTTGCTCACAACGAAAAATTTGCAAAGCAACTCACTTAAGAACCCTCATGTCTTCTTAAGTATTGCTCTGACAAAAAAACCAATGAGGTCTTTTTTGTAGAAAATTTCCGTAGCTACGACTTTTACTTAGGACGTTTTTTCGTTTTGAGAGATGGTTTCAGAGACAAAAGGGAAAAACCGAAAACCGTTGTTAAGAATGAAAAATTTGCAAAGCAACCAACTTAAATACTTCCATATCTCCTAAAGTATTGCTCTGACGGAAAAAACTAATAAGATATTTTATGTAGTAAATTTCAGTACCTACAACTTTTACTTATGACATTTTTTCGTTTTGAGCGACGGTTTCCGAGATAGAAGGGAAAAACCGAAAACCGTTGTTAACAACGAAAAATTTGCAAAGCAACTCACTTAAAAACCATCATACCTCCTTAAATTTTGAAAAATTTTTGGTCCAAGATTTAGTTTTCGTTCATAATTTATCGAGAATCAATGTTGGGCGTAATGGCAATCGTAATCGCAAGTCAAGGGTCGCTTTCCAAAAATTCAAGCTTCATAGTTGAGCTTAAGATTTGGAACGATCACCCCTTAAAAGTCTTCTGATGGGTTTTCATAGTCTTCCTACATTTTTTAATTAAAACTATTGATTTCGGGGTCGAAAACGCTATTTTGCAGAGTAGGTTTTTAACCCGATATAATCTGAACATAAGATGCATTAACTCATATGTTGTTTTATTGAATAATACGTAACTACACTAGTTTCGTTCATGGGTAAGAAATTGAATATTATGACGTTTATATTGACTGCTATGAAGTTTGCAAACAATGCTTGGGCTTCGGAGTGAGACACATCCAGCTTCTCCTTCTCTTCAGTTGCGTTATGGTCGGAACAATACTGGAAGCTTGTCAAATGGCGGCGGTGAGGCTGGCACGAGGAACTTCCGAGGACACGTCGACTTATTACGAAGATCGTTTTAAAATTGAGGTTAAGAACCTCAAAAAAGTTCAAAATGAAAACAAGTTTTTAGGTCGAATCGAGATCAGATGATGATATTGTTTGGTTGGACTGTTGCATTTATTACGTCCTTTTCATAACTAGATTCGCTTCCGGAGTAATGAGCTGCAGGATGAATAACAAGGCTTCTATTCTCATTGTTATGCTACTGGCTTCGATACAATCCTATTCGATTCCTTCCCTCGCTCAAAAATATGGATGGCCTTCTTTAATAGCAATGAGATTCATAACCGGCCTTATTCAAGTATGTTTATTTCTATTTTAAGGCTCATAAATTTTTTTTAGGGTCTTACTATGCCGGTTATCTATCAAATAGCGTCGAAATGGAGTCCTTATACTGAAGCAGCACGTTGCATTGCATTCATCACCACTGGTAAAACAAGTTTTTTAGATTTTATTATTTTAACAATAGCTCCATTTTGTGGACGATTTTTCACTGCGGCTCTGGGAGGTTTTATCGGACGAAGCATAGGAGGATGGACGAGCGTCTTTTATATCGCGGGGAACTTGGGAATCCTATGGGTCGTTGCCTGGTTCACGTTTGGCTCGGACAACCCGAGAAATTGCTTTTACATTTCCCTCGACGAGAAATACTACATAGAACGTAATTCATACGATATCGATACACTTCTTTGGGAAACGGCGATCCCCTGGAAAAAAATGTTCACGACACGTTCGATCTACATAGCGATGTCGATGGCTTTTCTTACTTTTTGGGCAGACGTTTTTTACTGCGATGCCTTTTTCGGTTCGTACTTCCTTTCAGTATATAGTTTCACCGAAGAGAACGTTTCCATGTTGATTTATTATGCTTCGGCGTTAATAATTGTTCCGGTTATGATCCCTGTAGCGATTTTCTCAGACTTGATCAATAACAAAGAAAAGTATCCGGTGATCCATCAGAGAAAAACGTGTTCGTCGATCGGCTATTGGGGATCTGCAGTCTGCATAGTCTTCTTAGGATACGCGAGCAAGTCCTACAAGTTCATAATCGCCAGCTACTACTTCATAATCGCGATGCAGCCCTTCGTCTTCGTCAGCTACTCTCTTCTTCCGTTCGACATCGCACCAAATTTCGCGGGACTCATTTACGCAATAATGACATCATTAGGGAGCCTACCGATCATCATCCTACCCAAAACCATAGTCTCCATCGTCAACGATAAAGTCAGCCTCTATAATGAAATTTTTTTGTAATTTAAATCTTCAGAAAAAAGAAGAGGAGTGGGATCACATGTTTTATTTGACAGCTCTCGGCTATTTTACGGCAAACTTTATTTATATAGTTTTGTACAAAGGGAAACTTGAAAGCTACAACAATATAAGCCCCGTTTTCAGTAAGAAGATTTAAAAAAAAATGTTTAATTTTTTTTTCTAGCAAGTAGCACTTCGCCATCTTCAAGAGGAACCTATCAATTCGACCCTAATATCGAAGCAGCAAAAAAGTCAACTTCCTCTTCCCAGCAACAATCGACATCGTTGGCCAACATATAAAAATGACATTTTTACCGTTAAAAATTTGTAAAAGCTATTACGATCAGGTACATTTTGGTCAACCAAGTTTTCACCATATACCCATTCCCGAATTCTCCATTTTGGGCTCATTTTTCCCCCTTCAAAAAGGAAGTTGAATCCTTGAGAATGTTTAGAATCGCTTTTAATGGTTAAGTTAAATGGACAGGTTTGTATTAGCTTTTTGTTTATAAAGTAAAAGAATCTCAGAAAATGAGATGCAGAGACCATAAAAACACCCACCCTCCCAACCCTTACTTTTAAACATGATGTTCCCAACACCGTAAAATCCACCAGAGCTCACCTCCCCCTGATCTATTATTAGACGCATTAGAAGACTTTTTCCCCATGTTTATTCGGGTCATAAATAAAGAAGGGGAAAAGATTTTTAGGGTTGTTAGAGAGGTAGAGGTCGGGTTGCAGGTCGGCCATTAAATTTCCTCTCGAGAGTGGGTGGATTCGAGACAAGGGTCATCATTTTTCCAGATTTAAATATAGGAGAGGAATAATTAATATGAAATTTTTTTTAAAGCAGAATGTAATGTTTAAAAAGGGCTGCAATAATAGCATATTGCGGATGTAGGTCAGACATGAGTCTTTTTAATCAATGGTATGAATTTCGATGAATTGAATTTTTTTGATATGGAAAAAGGGGGTACCTCATGATCTCGTGTTCTCTCATTTCTTCTTGTTGGTGCCTCATCATAACAGACTCTATGATGTGCCTCTCCTCGGGAGTGAGGTGGGAGAGATCCGGCCCACCTTCAGCCATGCTCTTAAGGGAGTCTAGCGGGCGATTTAGTGTTAGCAGCATGCCTGATCGGAGGCGGCGACATGGCCCTCGCCCGAATTACATCTCCGCCGTAAAGCGCCTCCTCGTCGACTCCCGTACGGATCCACGAGAAAACCGCCCCATCGAAAATTACTCATTCACCCAGGGGCACACTTTCGGGGGAAGTGAGAGAGAGAGAGATAGAAATAGGTGACCGAGCGCGGAGTTTGGCCCAATCCCGCTCCTGGGCCTCTGTGACGTCACGGCTCCCCTGTATTGATCCTCCTCTTTCTCTCAATGAGGCACATACAAAATATTCAAACTAATAAGCCCAAAAGCCGCCACTATTTATCACTCAAAACTATTCGAATTTTTCACCGTCTTTTACAACTTCCAAACTAAAAACACGCTTTGATAGTTTCATAAACATTTCGAGAGACGAGGGCCGGTTTACGTAAAGAACGACCTCTACTCCACTTTGAACTCCACTGCGCAATTTTCTTCACGCACTCTGCCAACAAGATATCTTCGCCTATTTTAATAACCCTTTTTCATTCAAATATCCTCAAAATATATTTTTTCAAACAAATTTTTTACTCAAAACCCCAACTTACATATAAAATAGTTACTTTTACACGTGATTTTATAATAAAAATAAATGGAGTAATCGAGGGAGTTATTTGCTGTAGTAGATCGCTCTCAGCTGATCGGCACCCCATTCACACAACCCCCGGAAGTAGGCCAATCAAAGCATTTTATTGAGACAACATACAGGGTGGGCCAGTTAAAACGACGTCAAGCCCAACTTGGAAATTTACAATGTAAACAAGTCGTAAAATCCTTCCCACCTATTTCAACCTCCGAATCTTCTTTAGAGGATTAAAATATTTTTTCACAACCTGATTCTTGAACTACTCAACCAATTTTTACAAACATGAAAAATAAAAAAGGACGAGAAATAAGTATCGGCCTCCGCTGCATAATACCGATACAAAAGAAGAAAAAACTCTTCAAAACTGTCTAAAACCTCACAAAGTGGGGTAAGACCGGGTACTCTCTCTAAGACGTTAAGAAAAAATTGCAAATTACTACGAATAAAATAATTAATCAAGTAAAATTCAAAAGGAATCTAGTTGTAATAAGCACTCCCTGGATATAAAGGCCTCTTTGGATTCATATGACGAGATGAATTGAGTTTGCGCCATCAACGTTTTTTCTGCAACTATTTACGCAATTCGGGCCTTCCTGTTGTAACTATTTTAGATTTTTGATTTTCTCAAAGAAAATTTATTGTCCTTTTTCCTCGAAAATCTCATGATCTCAAAATCTCCTTAAGACCTGTCAGTTCTTATGCGAGTTCTCATCGAAGCTCAAGACTTATAATTCTATGTTAAATCAATCAATCTTTTGTCATTTTTACGACTTTTGTTTTTATTTTAACACTAAACAGTTCATTAGGCATAAAATTCAGGGTATTTGAAGTTTGGTGAACCATGCGGTATAGGATGAACGGATCGCTAATTCGGGCCTACACCTCCGAATCAATTTTATATTAAACCTACGTTTTTATGTGGGCGGATTGAAAATGACCGAATTGTCAATACTAGAAAAATTAACTTTCACTATTAAACTTACTTCAAAAAATAGTTTTATTTCATAAAGTCCTTGAACAACGACTGTTTGGTATGAAAAAGTTTCACGCTGACTAAACGGATTACTTATTTCTGTACGTGGCTGGGAAGGGGAAAGGGATTACGAAATGATCAATTTGTCCTTATAATAAGTGCAACGTAACGAATAGAAGCCCTAAAAATATTTGGAAATAGAAAATTTTTGAGTAATTAATCAAAAATTTATGAATGTTACGCCCTGAAGTCTATAAAAGAAAACATATTTGAAGTTGAAAAATTTCTTATGATTTTATTTGAAAATGGATTATAGATGAATGGCATATCCTTACTCGAGACCTCAAGTGTTCACTTTGCCTCCGAGTTATTATCCTTACGGTTATTACAATTATTACCAATGGTTTTATGGAACAAATCCTGATTCTTCATGTACGCGGCAGCCTCCGCCTCAAGATAATCAGCGTCCACGTCAAATCCGTCCGAAGCGGAAGTCGCCACCGAGGAAGAAACGAAAGCCCACAGTGGTAAAAGATGAAGAAGAAGAAGAGAAATCAGAATCGGACGAAGATATCCCGCGAAAGAGAAAAAGGAGGAAACGAAAGGTGGAGGAAGAAGAAAAAAGAGAGGAGAGGCCAAGGAGGGAAAACCGAGGAGGCTGCGGAGCTTGTTGTTCTATCTTCTGCTGCTGCTGTCGTTGCTGCTTAAGGCTCGGAAAATTCGCCTGCTTCGTCATCTGCATGTTACCGACCCTAATCCTCCTCTCCTTAATAGTACTCTTAGTTGTTATGCTGTATTATAATCATTATGGACTCCGCGATAAACTAAACTATTTATACGATTTGTTAAAAAAATTGTTTGGCAATAAGTAATAAATTATTAAAAAACATTCCATATGAAAAGAAAAACCAACGGCATTTTAATGGCGACCTGTGATGGCAAAATAACCTTTAAGTTTATAACCTAAAGGTATAAGCGTACTTTAACCTAACATCTTTGCCCAATCGTTGAAGCAGGCACAGCCTCCATTTTATTTTTAAAATAAAGCTTGTTAACACCTGTCATTTATTTATTACTTTTTTAGGTAGATTTTTTGTATTTAAGAAAAATCTTGAAATGATTGGTGAGTACTTAGGTGTTTAAAGAAAGATAATATTTAAACAGCTATGAAATATTGGTTTGGCGCAAGACATGTTATTCTCGTTATGGTGATGTTTACTCATGGACTTAATAAAGTTATTAGAGGAAAAGTATCAGGAATTTATAATCCTAAAATCACAAGTCCAGAAAAAGGCGAAGATCCATTGGTCATGAAGGTAGATTTATCAGATATGACTTTTTTCCTTTCTTATGTTAACAGTATATGGCATATCCGAAAGAGACTATAAAAATTTTGAATTATGTAACAATGAGTGTGGCCGTCCCGTCAGTTTTCATTGCTGGAATCTTAACAGTTAAATGTGACTCAAAGCATCTTATGCTTGCCGAGACATTATTGAGTGCACTGGTCGCTTTTTTGATGCCTGCTTTAAGATCAGTGGGAATCGCAGGTGATCTGTTTATTGCGACAATCGTGGGTGTCATCAATGGAATTCACTATCCACCTGTATACAGCATGATGGCGAAATGGCTTCCACCAAACGAACTGTGCAGAGGAGTCGCCATTGTAATATTTTGCGGTTTGTCATTTTAATCAAAGGTATACATTATAAAGAAGAATTAGGGAGATACATAAACGATTTGTTACGATACTTATTGAGCAAGTTGGAAGGTTTTATCTCGGAAACAAACAGCTTCTACTTAACAGGATCTGTCTCTCTTATATGGGCTGCAGTCTGGCTTCTTTTCAGCTCGGAAAATCCCGAATCATGTTTTTTCATAAGCGAAACTGAAACTAACTACATTTTTAAAGCTATTGGAACTTTTCGTCCAAAAAAAAGTGTAAATATAAAATACTCCTTAAGAAAATAACTACTGCATTTAGAAGGACCCGATACCATGGAAGGAAATATTTAAATGTAAAGCTCTGTACACTTTGTCGTTCATGTATTTAACAAAAGGTTGGACGAGAAAAATTCTCCTATCAAGCTACATCAATCAATATTTGGTGATAGATTCAAATGAAAATAAAAAGCAAGTAGATATCGAACGGCATGGATGTTTCATCTCAAAAAATTTGATTCCATCTAAAATTTATTGAGATGTTACAATATTTTACAAAAGGGCAAATTATTTTGTAATTTTTAATAATTTCAGATAGCAGATTCAGTCCAATTGAGGTTATTCATGATACCAATCGTCACATTTTTATTCGCTGTCTTTGCAGACAAAATTCAAGGTTACAAATGGCCAGCGAATAATTATCGAAAACTTTTCACATCTATAGGTATTTTTTAAACATAAAATGAATCTTGTATGTTTTTTAGGTTTATACGCTGGGGGATTATCGATAGCTTATATGCTCTTCTATACAAAAAACAAGATGATGTTTTATACTTTTTTCGTTTATTTTAATGCATTCGGTGCAATCGCTGGATACGAAACTGCGGCTTATGATGTCACCATAAATTATGTTGGGTTGTTTATTGGAATTGGGTCCACTCCGACCTACATATCTTTGCTTGGGATACAGGACGTGCTTCAAGCTGTCCTTCCAGACAATGTAAACAATCTTTTTTTTTTAATCTTTAATTTCTGCTCTATAGAAAAGTAATGACAACTGGGTAAAATTGCTCGAAGCAATTATTTTTTTGCTGTTTTTCACAACATTCATTTTCTGCTGTTTCGCCGACTATGTGAGGGAATCATTCGACAACGTTGGAGCTACACAGTGTAACTATTAACTAACAAACATTTTTGAAAATGGGTCTCCCAGACCCCAAAGGGTCAAAATGACTTAAGGCACCGTTTTCCCAGAAAATCAATAACGCTATTAAAAAACACTCAATTTTTTAGGGAAAAGACCTTCAATCGAGTCATATCCACCGTCAAATCTTTGAAACACAAAATTTTATTTTTTATTAATATAAAAAAAGCGGAATAAATTACTATTTTTTACAATATCTATTAATATTCTAACTATAGATTATCACAGATTAATATCGTACTAGAATCTATAAAGTCCACATTTTAATATTGGCAGTATAATCATAAATAAAATAAATAACCTCAAAAAAACGAAATGCCAAACATAAAATGTGAATTTTCTGTATTCAAAAAACCTTATAAATTTTATTAATGCAAAAAAATTAGAAAAAAAAAGAATCTGAATGCCATTTAATAACAAAAATTAGATAAACTGTAGAATAAATAATTTAAGGAACTTGTGTCCTAAAGCAGTTCCTTGAGAAATTTTAGTTCAGTTCTGAATCTTTGGTGAAAACTTTTGACCCTCAAATACTATTTCTATGATTGAGATTCAGTTTTTCTGATTTAATTTCAAATTTGATCAAAAACACACAACACCAATTTAAGTCCAACTACAATATTTCCTTCTTAAAAAGCATGATTACACATAAGTGCAAATACCTCAAATCCTTGGTGAATCAAGCCTAACCTACCAGTGATATTCAAGGAAGACAAAGAGCATAAAGCTACTTAAAGCAATTAAGAAAATAACTATGCTTGTATTTTTACAAGTTTTCTTTGATATGACTTTCAGCCAGTTTAAAAAGTTAAAATTTGGGGTCGAATTGCCCAATAGCTGTTGAGCTAATCGTATAAACTATAATGAAATCACAATCAAAAAGGCTTTTCAAAAAAATTAACATTAAAGTTATTCTCTTTTGGCTGATTTGTTGTTTCCTAATTTTGGAATGAAATGTTGGTAGTAATCGCGTGTGTAGTTGATCATGATGTCTTGAGTGCAGTCGGGGAGGCTCTCTTTCCATGTGGCAGGAGAGCCAGAATAGGAAGTAAAAGATGAAACGACCGTTTCGGGAGGGACGACTGCATCATCTTCGATTTTACAACAATCCTTCAATATACACCTTCTACCCTGAGAATAGTAAAAAATAAAATCATTTTCTAGAAAAAGACTTTCGACAACTGACATTTCTATTCAACAGCTCAGAAGTTGGGAATTATACAAATTTAAAAAATACAGGGTGTCCCAACTAGAGTGGACCAGCAACTTTACGACAAAGCATTTAGTCCTACAAAATAAAGTTAACCCTTTCGAGACCGCAGGCAACTATAGTTGCCATTCGCGCTTTTTGTTTGGAGACCGCAGGCGACATTAGTTCTCAGAGGCGCCAGCAGGAAGCCTCTCTAAAAAATTTAATACCTTCGCTTCCCGTGGCGCTAGCGACATGCAAAAACTGGCAATCTGTTGTGGAAGAAATGAACTACGTGATGATCGCATCACTTGCCGCTTTCTGGGCTTTGCTGGGCGCTGGGAGCGGTCGGGGTGAGGGGCAAAGAGGGGAAAAGTGCTGCGCCAGTAGCGCAGGGAATCCAGCGTCAGATGCGCTCTCGGAAGGGTTAAATGTAAGCCCCCCCCCCCTTAATTTTGGATGAGGAATTGACTCCATTTGGTAGATTTTGGTTTTGGTATACAGGGTGTCCCAGAGTGACACCACCTTCGTTATTTTAAATAAGAACCCCTATTTTTTATTTCATATTCGTAATCTACGCAAAATTTCAAGTATATTTGACTATTCATATGACCTATTTTGACAACTTGATGCCAAATATGGCAGACTTTAGACCAAAAAAAAACCCTAAATTTGGCATTTTTTAAAGTTTGGCACCCTGTACACCAAAATCAAAATTCGTTAACCCATTCGAGACCGCAGGCGACTTTAGTTACCCAGCGGCGCCAGAGGGAAGCCTCTCTAAGATATTTAAAACCTTCGCTTGCCGTGGAGCTAGCGACATGCAAAAACTGGCCATCTGTTGGGGAAGAAATGAACTAAGTGATGATCGTATCACTCGTCGCTTTCTGTGCTTTGCTGGGCGCTGGGAGCGGTCAGGGAGAAGTTAGGGGAAAAGTGCTGCGCCAGCAGAGAATCCGGCGTCAGGCGCGGTCTCGAAAGGATTAACTGCAATCTATTCTTCGTCAAAAAACAAGGGGCCTTTACATTGAACTTTTTTTCGTTGGACTAAATGCTTTGCTGTAAATTTTGCTGGTCCACTCTAGTCGGAATACCCTGCATAATGAATCATTCTTACTTACAATGACTACATTTTTTCCTATGTAGACGTATGACCCAACAGCAGCTGCGTTCACGACAGCTCCTTCACCGACAAAAACGTGATCTCCCATATGAAGAGGGAAAAACGCAACTCTGAAATTTTTAAATATTTTATGTTAATTTAGTCTTTTCTACAGATTTGCGCCCATAATTAGTCACCAGGTTTAAAAAACTAGCCAATAAGCTCCTAGATATAACTCCCACAATGAACGCAAGAGCAGAATAAATTTACAAACCCTTTGCTAAATTTTTTGAAAGGTGGCCGAATGACGGCATTTCGGCTAATAATACAATATCGGCCAATGCGAACATTGGCGAGGTCTCCACGGATAATCGCGTCGCTCTGAACGATGCATTTCCCACTCAATACAATATTCTGCGATCCACATAAGACCGTTTGCCGGCTTACTTTATTTCCGGAAGTCTAAAAAATTAATATTCACATATAAGAAAAGATATTTAAAAAATTCCTATCTACTTACAGTTTCCACATATTCCGCATTATCGAAGTAACAATCGTTTAACTCCATAGCAAAATTAATAAAAAATGTATTAAAGGTTTAACAAAATGACAAGTTCTTAAAAAACGTCGATATCAACATTTAATTATAAAATGAAAGGTTTAATTTGTAAGCTGTTCATTCCACAATGGTTGTGCCTCGTGGCTTTTGGTGGCGCACCTGCCAAGATTTTCCCGCTTTAAGATATGATAACGGAAGCCTAAGTCAGTCCTTTGTTTTTGAGGTAAATATTTATTTTAAATTTTGTTATGGAGTTTTTAAATGATGGCTTGGAGGAAAATATAAAGCAAGCGGCTGAATTCGACAAAATTTTGAAGTACGTCAAGCAAAAAGCTCTTCTTCCTTCACGTTTGGGCTCAGGCGATTTGGGCTCTCAAGTTTTCTCCGATTTGAAGGAAACCCTGAGTGAAATTGGAGTATGTTTTTCGTGTTAAATTTTAAGAATCAATAATTTTTTTGTTTTTAAGAATGATGTTGTGAATTCTCACACAGAAAGTCATCAAAGATGTCAGTTAGAAGAGTTGGAGAAAATCGCCCAGGAGATTGAAATAAGCGCTGATGATACCGAAAGTAGTTATATGGAATATAGTGATTATATACCTTTCAACGAGAGTAACTCTACAAACACTCTTATTTTAAGTCCCATCAATTCATCAAAGTATCCTTTTAATATTTTTTTCTGAGTTGTCTTTTGACTGCAAATGCTTTTAATTTTTTTGAAGAGAAATTATTGATTTCAATTTGCGGTTTTTGGGAGAGGGTCTTCAAGGCTACCTACTGGAAAATTGAATAGTGATCTTTAGCGATCATAAGCTGCCTGTGGTGATTTGGATCTGCAGTTTTCTCCAGAATACTTAGCATGAATACTTGGATTTTCGCAGTTATCTTGAAAATGTCGAGGGCTTTTTTTTTGTTTAATTTCGCATAAAAGGCTGAGATCTGTGTGCCTGAAGTTATGTCTACTGCCAAAATCTTTACCTTATACGGGGTGTTCGGAAAGATATGGCAAAAGTGGTTTTATGAAAAAAAGTTAAATGTAAACTCCCGTTAATTTAAATCTAAGAATTTAATGGTATGGTTAAAAATGCCTTTAGATATACAGGGTGCCCCCAACAGTCCCTAACTTCGTTATTTCAAATGAGAACCTCTATTTTTTTGTTATTTCGTATTTCGTTATTTCAGATTCGTAATCTACGCAAAATTTCAAGTTGATTTGACTCATACGACCATTTTTGACAACTTTAAAAAATGTCAAATTTTAGCGTTTTTTGCGCTAAAATCCGTTAAAATTGACCTAAGAGACTCATTTTTTTAATTCCACTTCTTTTTGTCCAAAGTTTTCAACATCACAAATTCAAGCATCACTAGATGTCGTCGCTGACGGCCTTTTTTCAAGTTAGAACCCAAATTTCTTACTTTTTGAAGCAATTTTTCTTTCTGACCATAATTTTTGAAAGTGTTACGCTGTGTCTTTTGTAGTTGAGCATCAAAAAGAAAAATTCCGTTAAAAAAATCGCTAATTTTCATTTCTGAAGTAAGAAATTTAAGGCTTAACTTGAAAAAAGGCTTTTAGCGACGACATCGCGTGATGCAGAATGAGAAGATGCTTGAATTTGTGATAGTTGAAAACTTGAATAAAAAAATAAATAAATAAAAAGGAGTCTTTTAGGTTGATTTTAACCGATTTTAGCGCAAAAATCTCTAAAATTCGACATTTTTTAAAGTTTTCAAAAATAGTCATATGAATAGACAAATCTACTTGAAATTTTGCGAAGATTACAAATCTAAAATAAAAAATAGGGGTTCTCATTTGAAATAGCGAAGTTAGGGGGCACCCTGTATATCTAAACGCATATAAAACTACACCGCCTCTTCTCTCTCACGTCCTGTGCCTAAGCCAGCGGCTTTTACCAGGAGTTGCTTTAACTTATGTTTTTGGCGGTCGTTGGCATTCTCCCCCTCTGCGAGCTGTTCGCCACGGGGCAGAGCCCCGTGCCCGGGATGGACCACGCGGAGGCCGCTCGCGTCCTTGAGGGGGTAGCCATAAGTATAATGCTGATTCTTACAGCTGCTCTGTGCTTTTTTCTTTTTTAAAGGCGAAAGAAAAACAGGCGAGAAAAAAGAAAACCTTGAGTGCTTTTTTCTTTATTTTAAGGTGAAAGAAAAACAGGCGAGAAAAAAGAAAAACCTTTGATGCCATAATTGCTTTTTCTTTTTTAGGTGGAAAGAAAACAGGCTAGAAAAAGAAAACCAATGCCGCTTAGGCGTCCTTGAGGGGGTAGCCATATAAAACTACACCATCAAATTCCTTGATTTAAATTAAGGGGGGTTTATATTTAACTTTTTTTCATAAAACCACTTTTTAACACTCTCCCAGACGTGGAGCCATGTGTTTCCGGACACCCGGTATACTTTAAAAAAATTTTCCAACTTCTTTACACTTAAAAGTTTTCAACCCCACCAAGGCATCCATGGTTGTTTTTTATTTTTCCTTTCAAAATTAATTTTGAGTATTTACTTACATTATTTTCTGTAGTATTTCCTCCTGCGAGACTGTTGATAATGAGAGTATTCTCTGCCACACACCTTCTTTCAACAATTTTGTTGCCAGGAGATTAAACTTTGAGGATTCA
Source organism: Orius insidiosus (assembly GCA_014119065.1). Taxonomy (NCBI): domain Eukaryota; kingdom Metazoa; phylum Arthropoda; class Insecta; order Hemiptera; family Anthocoridae; genus Orius; species Orius insidiosus. The sequence continues at coordinate 9,139 of JACGAQ010002268.1, read as the reverse complement.
TTTAAAAAATTTTAGACTTAAAAGACAAATCTATGCTTTACTTTGTTAAAATTATCATTACAATTTAAATATAAAATTAATTAACGTTTTCCACATTTATAAATTGAAAAATCACAATTCTCTTATCCTAATATTTTTGGGCTGTCCTAATCAAAAAGGCCCAAAGTATTCCATAGAGAAGTCCGCCTCCTAACAAAATTCCGATCCCGATTAAAAGTACTTTCGCCCACGCCGGTAAAGTGGCGGTTCTAAATAAGGAAAAAAAATACAATTTTGCATCGAAGCTTTTTTTTTTTCTACTTACTATAATATTCTCTGGTTATCGTTTTACGACCTCTTAATATTTTTCTCCTTGCTTCAACATCAGTAAATAAAGTGCTGAATACAACTAATAAAAAAATATCAAACAGTGATTTTTAAAATAAAAAATGCAAAAATCTGGCTTTACCTAATGCAAATGTAATGTAAAAAACTGTCCTGAATACTGCCATTTTTAATCCTAAATAACTCAGTTCACGTTTAGTATAAAACTGTACGTTATCTTGTCTGATTCACCTCAACCACACCCTTCCTAACTTATCTACGTTTCACAATCTAATGTTTAAAAGAAATCATAAAAACACAACAATAACAGTAAAATAAATAATTCAGTATAGCATCGATAAATTTTCGAATTGTTTTTCATATTTTTTATTTTGTTTTGAAATTTGTCTTGTCAAAGAGACAACATTTTGACGATGTCGTCGTAGTTTCTTGTGAGCCATTCAACGTTCGATTCCGCATCTTCTAAAGCTTGTGCGACTTGAAGTTTGGTCTCTTTGAAATAGGATTTGTTTTCGTTTATGAAGTCTTTGAACTGAAATAAAATGTTTAAAAATTTTAGTGGACAAAATGGTAAAAACTTACGACTTGGAGCTCTTGTTGAAAAACGATTCTTGATCCGTAGGCATTCAAATATCTTCCTAGTGTCGTCAGACGTTTTTGGTGGCTAAAAAATGAAAAATGATTTAAATTTGCTTTTTGTGGTGTGTGATGAGTTTAGGTGGGGGACTTCACCTTATTGCCCTAGGACTAGTTTGTGAGGAAACCTCAAATATTTTTTCCACACATTTGGCAACAACCAAGCACCTTTCCATCTTAGCTTAACCGCGGCTGACGCCGGATTCTCTACGCTACTGGCGCAGCACTTTTCCCCTCTCTTTGCCACTCACTTCTCCCCGACCGCTCCCACCGCCCAGCAAAGCACAGAAAGCGACGAGTGATGCGATCATCACGTAGTTCATTTCTTCCCCAACAGATTGCCAGTTTTTGCATGTCGCTAGCGCCACGGGAAGCGAAGGTATTAAATTTTTTAGAGAGGCTTCTCGCTGGCGCCTCTGAGCAACTAATGTCGCCTGCGGTCTCCAAACGAAAAGCGCGAATGGCAACTATAGTCGCCTGCGGTCTCGAAAGGGTTAAAGCTTAGCCAGACTCTCAGGATAGAGAAAAGCTTGGGCTAATCTTAATCAACAAGTTTATAATTTTTGGCTTACTATTTATAAATGTCTTGTATCCTTCTGTGTAGGAAGTCCTTTGCTAAATAATATCCACTTCCTTGAGAAATGACGCTGGAAAAGACAAGATATGAGTCTTGCCTTCTGATTTCAGAGTTTTCATCTATGGACCAGTCCAAATATCTGCAGAAAAAATTAGTTTGCATTGCTTTTTAAGTGGTTTTACCTGTTGATGACCCAAACGTCACGACTGCATCCCAAAGCACTTAAAATGACACTTTTTTCTGCTCCGTAGTTTGAAGTTCTGTATCTGGACCAGAGAGTGTCCCATACTTGGTGATCACCAAGGCGGACAGCAGTGCAGAATACTGTTGACTGCAGGTCTGTTGGTATCGGATTGTCCTCCACAAGATCTTTTGTCATCCTCCATTTTTCATAAAGCGACTTGGCTTGCGAAATACACTGCGGATCATCTAAAACGCATGCCCAACTAACTGCTGTCTTGTGCATCTTCTTTTCATCCAAAGTCGTCGGCTGTTGATCAAGCCTGTTGAACCGTTGGAAAAACGGGTTCACCAATTTTTTCAGATAGTTCTGTTCAAAAAAAGTATTATGACATCAAATTTAAAATTTTAATCACCATAAACACTCCATAACCAGGTGTACGTTTCAGCAATGTCCTTATTGGTGAAAATGAAGCAAATCCGTGAGTAAAAGGCAAATATTCTGTCTCTCTTGTCAAATATGAAACAAGATCAAAAGCCAAACTGTACGGCACATCTCCTCTTCTTGCAAAAGCAAAAACGTCGAGGATCAACCCAGCTCTGTTTTCTGGGCTGATTGTTTTGTATTTGTCACTCTTCAATGTGTTAATGATCAACTGCCAGTTATGCTGGTCATAATGAACTCTGTACAGGGCTAAAAAAACAAAATCAAGAAAAATCAGATTTCATGATATACCTGTTAGCTCAATGTTGAGAATGAGCCAATCATCTTTTCCTTTGGGAAGTCCTTCAATGACCAGTTTTTCTTCTTTAGATGAGCAGTTGAACCAAGCTTTGGGGAATGTGCTACTGAAGTCATTTTCTTTTGAAGTTGTGTATGTGACAGGTATCCACCAACAATCTTTGGTTTTGGTGCTGTTGTCCGGTAAACGTAAAAATCTTGCCTATTTTCAGATTAAAAATTTGTTTTTTGTGAAATTCTTACTTGAGTGATAGTCGCAGTCCCTTGTTCATAATCTCTTTTGACAGTTAAAACTGGATATCCTGTTTGTAAAGTCCAAGAATCCATAATGGTTTTAACCGTTAAGCTTTTGTCAAGGACACCATCTTGATGCGCTTGTTCTGTCAAAGCTTCCCATAAATTATCTTGTTCTGCATTTTTGTATTTGTGCTCTTTTAAGTACGCAGAGACTCCTTTGAAAAAGGAACTTCCCAAAAATTTATGCATCATACGGATCACCGTTGAACCTTAAAAACTCATTATTTTTAACATTTTTGATTTTAGAACTACCTTTTTTGTAAGATATGGCATCAAATATTTCATCAATTTCAGAAGGGTGGCCTATTTTGACTGAAATTTTGTGAGAAGACTTAAGCGAGTCTACGTCAAAAACATGTTCGATGTTTCTCAATGCTGTGTTGTTGTCGTAATTCCATTCTGGAAAGATCTACACCAAAATTTATATTTTTAAATATTTTTTGATTTACATGATTGACTCCGACGCATCCTATATATGTTGCAAATCCTTCATTTAACCATAAATCAGTCCACCATTTCATGGTTACTAAATTTCCGAACCACTGATGAGCCAATTCGTGCGCTATGACAATGGCAACTCTTTCTTTGGCATTCATTGATGATTGTTTGGCCACATACAGCAAATCAGTTTCTCTAAAAATGATTTAGAGTTTTTTTATTTATTTGTTTAATTTTGTACCTGTAAGTAACTAAGCCCCAGTTTTCCATTGCGCCGGCAGCAAAGTCAGGGATGGCGGCCATGTCCATTTTGGGAAGCGGGTATTCTAAGTCGAATAATTGCTCGAAATAGTTTAGTACTTTCGGGCCGACCTCTCCAGCGAAATCCACTTGTCCGATGGCATCTTCACGTGCCCAAATGCGGAAAGTTACGTTTCCGTTTTCAGGTGCGACTTTATGTTCGAACTCGCTTACAACCCAAGCGACCAAATATGTCGACATTGGTACTGTCTCTTCAAAAAGTGTCCAGACCCATTCTTTTTTGTCTTCCCTAAAATTTATTTTTTAAATTATGAAATCAGCTATTGTAGATTACATTGGTGTTTGTTTTATTTGCGGCATGTTGCTGATTGCTTTTAAATGTCTTCGGTGTCCAAGTCGAATAGAAAATTGCGCTTTCATCTCCGGCTCGTCAAAACATGGGAAAGCTCTTCTGGCATCTGTGGCTTCAAATTGAGTAACTCCAAGCCATCTTAAATAAATAAATTAAACTTATTATTTCTTAATTGAAACTTTACTTGGTTTTATTGTGAGTTTGATCAAAATAGCTACTTCTGTAGTATCCCACAAGGCTTTGCGTTAGATTCCCTCTAAACGGTATTTTAACGATGTAATCTTTATTTGGTTTCAAACTTTTCGTCATTTTTATAATAAAGAATTCGTTTTCGGGTACTTCTTTGCAGCTAGCGACACCTTGTGAGGTTGTTTCGCTCTCAGAAACTTCTTCGACTTTAACATCGCTTTCTGGAATCGCCAGCTCTTTTGAATGCAGCACGATTGTGTTTGTAGCTTGGACACATTTTAACTGTAAATTTCTGTTTTATTTCATATTTTATTATCTCGGGGCAAACCTTTATTTCTACATCTCCATGAAAAGTGAATTGGTCCAAATCCGTGACTAAATTGAGTTTGTAATGGCTAGGGATGACATCTTGAGGAAGCCTATAGCCAGGCAACGCTTCTCCTTCATCTCCTAAGCCACATACTATCGACAAAAGTAGCCATATCATCTGAAAAATGATGAAAATTATTGATGATGTCTATGGGACTTTTTGAGCTCGCTTTCAAAAGCGCTACAGTGGCGCATTCTGTTGCTTAAGATTTGCCAAGTTATCAGGGTTTTTTTTCTGCCTTTGAATGCGTCTTAACTTTGGATTTAGGGTCTGGTTTTAATCAAAGGACAGCATTAGGATGGCAGGCCGAAATATGGAAGAGGGCGAAGGGAGGAAATTAATATCCGCTTTAAGGTCCTTGATCAGGGCTTCCCTTTCATTTTGAACGAATTTCTCTGATGATGCAATTCCCACACAACATCCAATAGGTCCAATCAATACAAATTTTTGAAAACACATTTTTAGATCATACGGCCAGAAACTTTTCACGGTTTTACTTAAAAACAATTAAGTTGACTAATTGTGGTTTGTTTGTTGAGAATTAATCAAATTTTAGACAATTACTGCATACAATTGGCATTGAAATGGTTTAGAGGTCAATCCTTGACCATTGATTGCGATATTGCGGATGGAAATTCGTAAATCGTCACTGGTTTGACCCAGTTGCAATCCGGGTTTTATCTTGAGACGCACAAAATAAAAATTATAAATAAACGGTTTAAAACATTTTTTCCGTCGGTAAAAGTGTAAAATGTGAAGGGAGTTAATTAAGAAATCCTAATATCGTTAAGGGGATGACCTCCCCCTTCCCTTCCAGGGAAGATACTTTTAATGGCCCAACTCGGTTAAATTAGAAAATTCGCAGCTTATCTCTTTTTTTAATTTTTTGAAGGAATAAGTACCATTTTAACCTCAAAAAATAAAAGGTGTCTTTTGCGGTAGAGGAGAAAGAAAATCAATTTTTATATCATATTCTCCTAGAGCATCCTAATAAGTATTATTCGAAAACTTTCAAGTACGACAAAAGCACACGAAACTCTGACGTGATTTTAATTTAAAATGAGTTTCTTGTCGTTTCGTGCTTGACACCATCTTCCCCCGGAGTTGGGCAAACAAAATGCTAATTTCTCAATAGGATTGAGGCGTTTGAAAGGTTCTTGATTGAGGCCTAAACCGATTGTGGTCTTCCTCATCTGCTAAACAAAGCCCGGCTTTTATAAATTAATTGAACCTTCTTGCTTGTCCGTGGGCCTATCTTCGCCAATCAGGATTAAGCGAGTCAGACTTGTCCTCATTGGCTTGAGTCTTTGACGTTGACCACTGACCCACCAAGACTTGGGTAGTTCTCTAGCCACTTCTTTTTGCAGTCAACCACCTTTTTTTATACTTACCAAAATCCTCAGGCCAGAAAATAAGAAAGTTGACATCCTTCAAGAGTCGCGTTTCGGTGCTGGGAGTGAAAAAAAAAATCTGTGCAGAAAATAAAAAAAGAAATAAAAATAAAATGATGATGAAAGCAATAATGATAATTAGTATTATGTTAATACTGGGACTTCAGGTCATGGGCTTCTAGAGAAAGTTTTCTTGCTGATTGGAATTAAAAGCAGGTAAATATTATTTTGTCCCCCCCATTTTGAATTTCAACTTTTAATTCAATTAGGCTATCAAGTATTTTAGAAAAAATTATAAGTACTCGATTAATTACTTAATTAATCTAAGTAATGGATAGAAATCTAATTATATGACCTAATTTGCAAACTAACGTTTTTGTGCTATAAAATGTCTCTTTTTTTATACACCCACCCCAAATGTCTGAAATTGAGCGCATTTGATTGGCCTAAAAAAAGAAATACGTGCTACACAATCTTTTGGACACTGGTAATTTTTTTCCTTTTGCAAGCAAAGCTCTTTTTAAAACTTTACTACGTTGGGTATATCCTAGTTTTTCGATTGAAAAGGCTATTTAGCTTCAACTTATATTTCATTTAGGCTATCAAGACGTATTTTAAAGAAAATAGTATGTAGCATTTGCCTGAAATTGAGCGCATTTGATTGGCCTAAAAAAAGGAATACGTGCTACACTGACTTTTGGACCCTCCGGTAATTTTTTTCCTCTCGCAAGCAAAGCTCTTTTTAAAACTTTACTATGTTGGGTATAGTTTTTCGATTGAAGAGGCTATTTAGCTTCAACTTTTATTACATGTAGGCTATCAAGACGTACCTATTTTAGAGAAAATAGTAAGTAGGTAGTCGATATTGTAATTATTTAATCATCTAAGTAATGGTAGAAATCTAATTATATATGACCTAATTTCCTAACTAACTACCTATAAAATGTCTCTTTTTTTTTATATACCCACCCCCAATGTATTTGCCTGAAATTGAGCGCATTTGATTGGCCTGAAAAAAGAAATACGTGCTACACAGTCTTTTGGACCCTCCGGTAATTTTTTTCCTCTCGCAAGCAAAGCTCTTTTTAAAACTTGACAACGTTGGGTATATTCTAGTTTTTCGATTGAAGAGGCTATTTAGCATCCTTTAAGTTTTTGTGGTAGATAGGTACTCTCGATTTTTTAAAAAATAATTCTGTCGGTTAAAAAAAAAAAATGTGTTCCGCGAAACCCTAAAAACGAAGAAATAAAAATTCGTCACTTACGATCGACGAAGAACCCCTGGAGGTTCCTTTCCCACCGAGCTTCTTTCCACGACTGAGGAACGAAGGCGAGGAGTTGCAATTCTACAGCTTCTCTCCGGCCTCGGCCACTAACAAACCCCGCTTTTCGTCCCTCTCTCCATCCTTCACGCCAAAGTCGTTTTCGCGTATTCTGCTGGACCGTAACTTTTTTTAAAATGTTTAATTGTTTATTAAACCCATTTCATGTATTAAAAATAAGGCCTTCAACCTCTTAAGTGGGATTATTATAATACTTCTAGAATGCCTCAGGTTATTTCTTTATCGTTTTTAAATACAAAAATAAAACACATTCTGGGATTTCCAATATAAATCGACGTATTTTTGTCTCGTCTTTCGTTTCAACAACAAGTTTTTGAGTGGGTTCAGGGGCCCTGGAAGCCAATTTTTAGCAAGATTCAAATTCTTCTATTTAACCCGGGATTTGAAAACTACAGAGTATCTACGTTGATCACTGATCTACGAAGGCCGGTTTAAAATAGTTTTAGAGGCCAAAGGTTGTATGCTAAGAAAGTCAAGACGGAGAAAAAAAAAAGGTCTGACCGTGTACAAAGATAGCTTGAGGACAAATCAGAGCCCATTTGTTTCCAAGCTTCAACGTCAAGATAAATCGGATTGATATAGGACGATCGTGTCTTCTTCGAACTTTTTCTAAAACTTAAAAACAAACTAAAGGTGAGAAAATACAATTTTCTCTTGGACTTCCCGAAAATAAAATGTATGACGCTTTTATGAAACTGTCTGACGTTCTTTAAAATCATAACAAATTGTTCAAACAAATCAGAGTTTAAATATTGACTTTGCTTTAACTATCGTGATTGAACTGTTTTGTTATTTTGTTTCCGGGAAGATGTTTAAGACGGAATATGAAAAGTTTCTATTTTCCCGGGACGCGGGGTGTCACTCAAACGTCAGAAGTTTCCAGTTTCATTTTCAAGAGCGTGATCTTCTATGACAACCGACGCGTAATAAACGCATTCGAGGTGGAAAAAAAGGGGAAAAATTTTTTTTCAAGAGATTAATAAGTTTTCAATAATTTTTTAATAAAATTGTCAACGTTTTCAGCCGTTCAAAAAGTTTTTATTATCAACGAAAATTCGTCGAACTTATTAAACTCTGATATTAATTTGTAAACTCATTATGTCAAAAGTTTGAAGCTTTTGAAAATATAAATAAAATGCTTTCACGGAAACTTTTTAAAAAAAGAAAAATCTTTTCCGAGATGTCCAAGGCGACCTGAAAAAAAAACTCGTCCACTTCCTTTAGATTCTTTTGATTACAAAACTCGAATTCTTCTGTATCTACAAGAATCTTAAAATTTCAATTTGAATCTTGTTTAAAAAACCTGTTAATAAACCAGGAACCAGAAATAACGAGAAACTGGATACTTTTTAAGATGCTTTCAAGAAAAAAAAAATGTTAAAAATACTGGAATATGTTTCAAAATGTTACATAAATTTGCATTTAGGTCGATCTCCTGGAGTTTACAATTCCGGTTTTAAGGTTGTTGATCCTGGGATTTAAATAAAAAAATTTTTTGTCTACTTTTACCATTTTCGCAATAAAAGCTGTGGACAGAAGGTAAAAAGGCGCAAGGAAACTACTAGGCGTGGAGAGGGTCAGTGTTTTTGCTGACATTCTCTTACTTTCATGGATTTCTGAGCTGTTAGGAAAAAGTCGAGGATAAAAAATATCGTTTTTTTATTTTTATTGTTCCATTAAGCTGCAATAATTAAGAATTTTCTTTGTAATTTTATTTTATGGGCTTCCGCGTTTACACCGCTATTTCTTGCTATTGTCCATTGTCCAATCTTTGAGTCATGAAAAAGAGATTGATGACCTTTTGCTATAATTAACCTTCTTTAATGCTATTGTAATACCCTCAATACTCGTTTTTCTAAAATGGGGTCTTCTAGACCCCTTAGGTCAAAACGTCCCGGGGTCATTACTAATCATGAGGTTGTCCTTCCCTTGCCATTTTTACCCGAAACCCTTCACGGTCGTAATTTTCATTGGATTTTCACCAATTTTTCTTCGCTAGGGGATTAGTCGCACAAAAAACTTTAAAGACTTAAGTTATA